>JAJHIY020001536.1:85000-130000 GCA_022114975.2 Lampris megalopsis | reverse complement strand
TCAGTACATACTGGAGCTGCTCCCTGGTCTGAGGCACCCGGCATGGGTCCTTTCCTCTGCATGTACCAGTCATTACATACTGGAGATGTTCCCTGGTCTGAGGCACCCGGCGTGGGTCCTTTCCTCTGCATGTACCAGTCAGTACATACTGGAGCTGCTCCCTGGTCTGAGGCGCCCGGCGTGGTCCTTCGCTCTGCATGTACCAGTCAGTACATACTGGAGCTGCTCCCTGGTCTGAGGCACCCGGCATGGTCCTTCACTCTGCATGTACCAGTCAGTACATACTGGAGCTGCTCCCTGGTCTGAGGCGCCCGGCGTGGGTCCTTTCCTCTGCATGTACCAGTCAGTACATACTGGAGCTGCTCCCTGGTCTGAGGCGCCCGGCGTGGTCCTTTCCTCTGCATGTACCAGTCAGTACATACTGGAGCTGCTCCCTGGTCTGAGGCGCCCGGCGTGGTCCTTTCCTCTGCATGTACCAGTCAGTACATACTGGAGCTGCTCCCTGGTCTGAGGCACCCGGTGTGGTCCTTTCCTCTGCATGTACCAGTCAGTACATACTGGAGCTGCTCCCTGGTCTGAGGCGCCCGGCGTGGTCCTTTCCTCTGCATGTACCAGTCAGTACATACTGGAGCTGCTCCCTGGTCTGAGGCGCCCGGCGTGGTCCTTTCCTCTGCATGTACCAGTCAGTACATACTGGAGCTGCTCCCTGGTCTGAGGCGCCCGGCGTGGTCCTTTCCTCTGCATGTACCAGTCAGTACATACTGGAGCTGCTCCCTGGTCTGAGGCGCCCGACGTGGGTCCTTCGCTCTGCATGTACCAGTCAGTACATACTGGAGCTGCTCCCTGGTCTGAGGCGCCCGGTGTGGGTCCTTCGCTCTGCATGTACCAGTTAGGACATACTGGAGCTGCTCCCTGGTCTGAGGCGCCCGGTGTGGGTCCTTCGCTCTGCATATACCAGTCAGTACATACTGGAGCTGCTCCCTGGTCTGAGGCGCCCGACATGGGTCCTTCGCTCTGCATGTACCAGTCAGTACATACTGGAGCTGCTCCCTGGTCTGAGGCGCCCGGTGTGGGTCCTTTCCTCTGCATGTACCAGTCAGTACATACTGGAGCTGCTCCCTGGTCTGAGGCGCCCGACATGGGTCCTTTCCTCTGCATGTACCAGTTAGGACACGTGATCCTTGCTTCTTCAGCTCAGTAAGATATGTATTATGAACCTGTCCATCTGTGCTGCCGTTTCCAGAACAAGAAGAGGAGCATCCTGTTCCCTGTGATTTCAGGCTATTAAACGAAAGCGGCTAACATTCAGTCTGTGGTGTACGAGGCAGCCTCACGTGGTCCTGCTTACTCGTCAGGTCGCTGTGTAAACTCATTCTCAGTGTGATGTGAATGCAGCCTGCTGCAGCACACCAAACGTTTATTTCTTTTTCAGCTCTGCCATCATCTCTTTTTCATCGCCTCCATCTACAGACACAAGACGGCGTGTACCAAAGCCATGAAAAATAAATAAAAAGTAGGCCTTGATGGTAAGCTGCGTTGCTAGAAAGCATTGAGAGTGTGTTAGACCTTGAATATAAAACAGGATGTAGACGGCAGCAACAACAGAATGGCCCATGAAGTCTTTTATTCAAGGGCTGGCCATGTAATGAGATTAAAAGACGCTTTGTGCAAATGGCGGTTATTCAGGGCCTGGAAGACGAAATAAGCTCCCAGCTCTTAAAGAAAAGGTAAAGTGCAGCCTATTCACCACCAGGATATCCACAGCGAGGAAGGACTCTCCTGATGGGGTCTTAAACGGGAAGAAAGAGAAAAGGATGTGTGGGTGTCGGGAGCGAGGGGAGAAAGATTAATAAGATCAGGAATGTGACCTCAGTTCCGCCTCCCTCGCTCCAATCCCTCCCCACTCCGAGTGGGATTTATGCTCCATGTGGAAAACCGCCAACGAGGCCGGCTTGTAAATACATAATTAGGATTCAAGAGTTTGGAGTGGCGGCTCTTTGTTTGACTGGAAAACGTCGCAGGTTGATGGTCGCAGGAGTGCTGTTTGCCACATAGTGTCAGGGTTGCACTAAGCGATGTTTGACTGGGGTACAGTAGCAAGGGAACTGACATGTTAGGTCAAGAGAAGGTGACGTGGCAACCTCATCATGTCATTAACAGTCGGTGTCACACGCACACGTGTCATGTTCCTGAGAGGTCGGCTGGCTGTCTTCTGCTCTCCAGACCAGAGATCTAAACCCCACATGCTAAAACCCCACATGCTAAAACTCCACATGCTAAAACCCCACATGCTAAAACTCCACATGCTAAAACCCCACATGCTAAAACCCCACATTGTAGTGACCTATTTGCAGGCTACATTTTCACCATGCGGGCCAGATACAGTCCCTTTAAGACAGTGGGCGGGGTTAGCAAAGGGTATTGTGGGTAAACACAAGGCTGAGGTTTAGCAGAATGAACTGTGGACTTAGAGTTGGTTGGAGGAAATAAACGACCCCACGGCTGTGTGGTCAAAAGGAGAAGCGGTCTCGTCTCCTTTCTTTCATCCTCCACATTGGTGACCCCGACGTGAGCCATGGAGAACGAAGCACCCAGTGCAGCAGCAGTGGCTCACGCCGTCTCGCTCCAACTGCCCGACCTCTGGGAACCGGCTGCGGCTGCATGGTTCGCTCACATCGAAGCCCAGTTCACTATTAGGAACATCACCGTGGATGAGACCAGGTACCACTGCGTCATGGCGGCACCTGGAACATCTACGGCGTCACGGATATTGGGTCTGCTGCAAGCCCCACCGCCTGTGGATAAGTACGGTACGATTAAAAGACACTTGCTGCAGGTTTTTGAGCTAGCACAGGTGGAGCAGGCGGACCGGTTGTTTTGCTGCAAGGCTTGGGAGACGGCAAGCCATCGGAGCTAATGGACAAGATGCTGAGTATGCTGGGTTCATGCAACCCCGCCTTGCTTTTCGGCCGGCTGTTCCCCCGTCAGCTCCCCTCGCACATCCCTGCTGCCTTGGCCAGCTCCAAGTTGTCCACCACCAGCAACTTTCGGGAGTTGGCTGCGGAGGCTGACAGGATTTTTCTCTCCAGCCGACAGCAGTGTGCGGCCGCTCCGCGGCCTGCCCACACTCTTCCACCTCCGCCAGTTGAGGCTGCGGGCGTCGCCACGGCAGCAGTTTCTCATCGGCAGCAGGAGTCAGGGGGACTGTGCTTCTACCATGCTAGGTTTGGAACCAAAGCCAAGCAATGCCGTGCACCATGCACTTTCAGCAGGGCGGGGAAAGCCAGGGCCGGCGCTCAGTAGTAGCCCTGAGCATTGGCCAGGAAGGCAGGCTGCTGTTTATTCAGGACACCGTCTCCAGCCGGCGGTTGCTAGTTGATTCGGGCCCGCAGCGGAGCATCCTGCCTGCGACGCCAGTGGACGCGATAGCTAGCGGATTTGGCCCCCCTATGGATGCTGCTAATGGCACCCCTGTACACACCTATGGCACGAGGTATGTGGAGGTGGTTTTTGGAGGTCGGCGATTCGGCTGGGACTTTGTAATGGCGTAGGTGTCCATTGCCCTCCTGGTTGTGGATTTCCTGCGTGCTTATGGACTGTTGGTAGATGTTAAAAACTGCCGCTTGATTGACGCCGTCTCCTTCTGCTCCTATCCATGTATGCTGGGGGGGCGGGTCCCATCGGCTTGTCCAACATGATTGCCACCAGGGATGAATTTCCGCATCTGCTCGCTGAGTTTCCGGACCTCACAACGCCCATCTTCTCATCAGCAGTCACCAAGCACGGAGTAGAACACTACATCACCACCACGGGCCCCCCAGTCTACGCCCGTGCACGGCGCCTCGACCCAGCCAAGCTCGCCATCACCAAGGACGAGTTTGCCAACATGGAGCGCATCGGCATCGTGCGCTGCTCCGACAGTCCATGGGCCTCCCCCCTGCATATGGTCACGAAGGCTAACAGTGGCTGGTGCCCATGTGGTGATTACCGCCGCCTCAACAACGCCACAACGCCAGACCGCTACCCCGTCCTGCATATCCAGGACTTCTCCATGTACTTGGCAGGGGCAGTCATCCTCTCCAAAGTGGACCTCATGCACGGATACCACCAGGTGCCGGTCCACCCACAGGATGTGACGAAGACGGCAGTCATCACGCCGTTCTGCCTGTTCGAGTTCCTGAGGTCCACCTCTGGCAGCTGTTCGAACGGTTCAGCCAGCATAGGCTCATCGTCAACCCAGCAAAGTGCCAGTTGGGCCTGCCAGCCATTGATTTCCTCAGGCACCTGCGTGGCGTGTCAGCGCTCCAAGATTCACCGCCACACCAAGGCACCCCTGGCACTGTTCCCAGTGCCTGGGAGGCATTTACGACCATGTCAGTGTGGACCTAGTAGGACCCCTTCCCTCCTCCAATTGTTTCACTCCTCTCCTTACCATGGTGGACAGCACCACTAGGTGGCCAGAGGCTATTCTGTTGTCAACCACCATGTCTGCTGAGGTGGCCCGGGCATTCATTGGGTCCTGGGTAACCTGGTTTGGCACGCCATCTGATCTCACTTCTGACCGGAGCCCGCAGTTCACATCCAAGCTCTGGACTGCAGTCGCTGAAAGCCTCGGGGTGAAGCTGCACTGTGCCACAGCGTACAACCCGCAGCGCAACGGTTTATGTGAGCACTTTCATCGTTCTATGAAGGCCGCTCTTCGGGCCAGCCTCACAGACAGTGGCTGGGTTGACCGGCTCCCATGGGTCATGCTTGGCCTGCAGACCGCCCCTAAGGAAAACCTCAAGTCCTTGTCGGCCAAGCTGGATTACAGCCAGCCACTGCGGGTCCCGGAGGAATTTCTCCCAGACAGTGCGGCACCCCGGTCTGCTGCCCACCAACGGGCTGTGTTCCAGGACGCTGCCAGCGTTTTCACTTCAGTCCCAACTTCACGGCACGGCCTCCCTAAGTCTTACATCACCAAGGACCTGCAGTCAGCTGGGTACGTCTTCATCTGGCATGACGCCCACCGTACCCACCTGCAGCCCCCCTACGATGGCCCTTCCGTGTCCTGGCAGCGGGGGCTAAGAACTTTGTTGTGGATGTCGGTGGTAAGCAGGAGTGGGTTTTGGTGGACCGCCTCAAGCCGGTTCACCTGGACTTGGACAGACCGGTTCAACTGGCCCAGCCCCCTCAGTGTGGATGCCCCCTGCCCCTACACCCATCAAGAGGAGCTGTTTTGGCCGCATTACTCGTCCCCCGCCACGTTGATTTTTTTTAAACTTTTTGTCATGGTGAATTCTGGGGGGGGGGACGTGTGTACTGACCTACTTGCAAATTAGATATTCACCATGTGGGCCAGAGACGGTCCCTTTAAGACAGTGGGCGGGGGTTAGCAAAGGGTAATGTGGGTTGACACGAGGCTGAGGTTTAGCAGAACAAACTGCTGACTGAGTTTTGGTTGGAGGAAATAACGACCCCACGGCTGTGTGGTCAAAAGGAGAAGTGGTCTCGTCTCCTTTCTTTCATCCTCCACAACATCCTAAAACTCCACATGCTAAAACTCCACACGCTAAAACTCCACCTGCTAAAACTCCACATACCAAAACTCCATATGCTAAAACTCCACACGCTAAAACTCCACATACCAAAACTCCACATGGTAAAACTCCACATGCTAAAACTCCACATGCTAAAACTCCACATGCTAAAACTCCACATGCTAAAACTCCACATACCAAAACTCCATATGCTAAAACTCCACATGGTAAAACTCCACATGGTAAAACTCCACATGCTAAAACTCCACATGCTAAAACTCCACATGCTAAAACTCCACACACCAAAACTCCACATGCTAAAACTCCACACACCAAAACCCCATATGCTAAAACTCCACATCCTAAACTCCACACTCTAAAACTCCACATACCAAAACTCAATATGCTAAAACTCCACACGCTAAAACTCCACATGCTAAAACTCCACATGCTAAAACTCCACATGCTAAAACTCCACACGCTAAAACTCCACACGCTAAAACTCCACATACCAAAACTCCACATGCTAAAACTCCACATGCTAAAACTCCATATGCTAAAACTCCACATGCTAAAACTCCACACACCAAAACTCCACATGCTAAAACTCCACATGCTAAAACTCCACACACCAAAACTCCACATGCTAAAACTCCACACACCAAAACTCCACATGCTAAAACTCCACATGCTAAAACTTCACACACCAAAACTCCACATGCTAAAACTCCACATGCTAAAACTTCACACACCAAAACTCCACATGCTAAAACTCCACATGCTAAAACTCCACACACCAAAACCCCATATGCTAAAACTCCACATCCTAAACTCCACACACCAAAACCCCACATGCTAAAACTCCACACAACAAAACTCCACATGCTAAAACTCCACACACCAAAACCCCATATGCTAAAACTCCACATCCTAAACTCCACATGCTAAAACTCCACACACCAAAACCCCACATGCCAAAACTCCACACACCAAAACTCCACATGCTAAAACTCCACACAACAAAACTCCACACACCAAAACTCCATATGTTAAAACTCCACACACCAAAACCCCATATGCTAAAACTCCACATCCTAAACTCCACACACCAAAACTCCACATGCTAAAACTCCACATGCTAAAACTCCACACACCAAAACCCCATATGCTAAAACTCCACATCCTAAACTCCACACTCTAAAACTCCACATGCTAAAACTCCACACACCAAAACTCCACACACCAAAACTCCACACACCAAAACTCCACATGCTAAAACTCCACATGCTAAAACTCCACATGCTAAAACTCCACACACCAAAACTCCACATGCTAAAACTCCATATGCTAAAACTCCACATGCTAAAACTCCACACACTAAAACTCCACACACCAAAACCCCATATGCTAAAACGCCACACGCCATAATGCCACATCCTAAAACTCCACATGCTAATACTTGACATGCTAAAATGCCACATGCTAAAACAGCAGCATCAACCCAGCAGTCAAAAGGTGAAATACCCAAAGTGAGGAAAGAAAAAAGACAACAACAAAAAACAAAGTACGTGTTCAGTGTTATAAAAAGATGGACTTGTTAGAAAAACCTATGAGGAATGTAGAGTGAAGATCAGCCAGCCAGCACCAACATTATGACTCTAACCTCCGTTCATCTGGAGTTGGGAGGATTTCTCATTGAGACAACAGCAGCCCAGCTTTTTCTCCAGTTCTTGTTTCTGTTTTTTGTTAACTAAACATACTGCAGGAAGGTACTGTTCTTGAAGTTCTGCTCTTGGCGATCCAACAAGACATGAGAACTGATGGCGACTGCACGGTCATTTCACATCTTCTCAACAGAACATTTATTTCTAGGGAGTTCTGAAGTCACTTGGCATTCTGGAGGCCAGCGTTCAGATCAGCTTTATCGTAAGAAAAACGATTTTACAAAATTCTTGCAGCAAATAAAACCATGGTGGAGAACATGGACATTTTGATCACTGCAGTTTTATCTGGTGTTTGCAGGAAAAGAACAGTTTTTTAAGACAGAACACAAAATTAAATGGCAGTTTTCAAAGAATCTGCCCATCTGCCAGTTGTAAGTAGCAGGTGTGTGTGTGTGTGTGTGTGTGTGTGTGTGTGTGTGTGTGTGTGTGTGTGTGATGTCACAGCTCACCGATAGTGCAGTGCTCTCCAGTCCAGCCTTGGTGACAGTCACACTTGCCCTCTCGACACACTCCGTGGTCGATACATCGCGGGTGACAGTCTCTCTGCTCACACTCCGGTCCGGTCCAGCCTTCCTCACAGTGACACATCCCGCTGATACAGGAGCCGTGGGGGCTGCAGTCCACCACGCACACCTCTGTTACACAAAAATACAACCACACACACATGCAGCCATCATCCAAGTCTCACTTATTCCTGCTACTGTTTTGTCACGCTTGTTTAATTTCACACAGAAACTATTTGGAAAGGAGAAAGAATAGAAGAGAAGTTTGCCGTCCTTTAAGCTTTTGGGGGCTACATGGACCCGACCTGCCATGTCCCACATTTTTCCCTTGAGACACATGGATTTCAGCCGTGTTCAGAATGCCACAGCTGTGAAATAAGTCTGAGCCGTCACCACCGACAGAATGCACAGCACATTCCTTCCACTTCTCTGACGGAGAAAATATATTTACCGCAGAAAATAAATGTGGGATCTGAAAATACTGATAAGGTGGTTTATAAAAACCTGTGAACAGCCTAATGTACTACATACAGTCCCTCATTATATGCATTATCCCACCTTTAATTTCAATTAAAAACAAATAAACTAAATGTTTAAAAATGTGAATCGTAAGATTTATATAGAATTGGTGATGATATTTGGGACAAAACTTGCTTTTAACTGGGATGAATTCCTCTTTGGTCTATTACATACAACACCCACAAACATTAACACAGTGACTTATTTGGAATATTGAGTGTAGCTGCTAGACAAGCAATTACAAAGGATGGCTGAAGCCAGACAACCCATCTATAGAGGACTGGTATGATGTCATCTACAGAGGACTGGTATGATGTCATCTACAGAGGACTGGTATGATGTCATCCACAGAGGACTGGTATGATGTCATCCACAGAGGACTGGTATGATGTCATCTATAGAGGACTGGTATGATGTCATCCACAGAGGACTGGTATGATATCATCTATAGAGGACTGGTATGATGTCATCTATAGAGGACTGGTGTGATGTCATCTATAGAGGACTGGTATGATGTCATCCACAGAGGACTGGTATGATGTCATCTATAGAGGACTGGTATGATGTCATCTATAGAGGACTGGTATGATATCGTCTATAGAGGACTGGTATGATGTCATCTATAGAGGACTGGTATGATGTCATCTATAGAGGACTGGTGTGATGTCATCTATAGAGGACTGGTATGATGTCATCCACAGAGGACTGGTATGATGTCATCTATAGAGGACTGGTATGATGTCATCTATAGAGGACTGGTATGATATCGTCTATAGAGGAATGGTATGATATCATCCACAGAGGACTGGTATGATGTCATCTATAGAGGACTGGTATGATATCATCTATAGAGGACTGGTATGATGTCATCTATAGAGGACTGGTATGATGTCATCTATAGAGGACTGGTGTGATGTCATCTACAGAGGACTGGTATGATAACATCTACAGAGGACTGGTATGATGTCATCTATAGAGGACTGGTATGATGTCATCTATAGAGGACTGGTGTGATGTCATCTATAGAGGACTGGTGTGATGTCATCTACAGAGGACTGGTATGATGTCATCTATAGAGGACTGGTGTGATGTCATCTACAGAGGACTGGTATGATAACATCTACAGAGGACTGGTATGATGTCATCTATAGAGGACTGGTATGATGTCATCTATAGAGGACTGGTGTGATGTCATCTATAGAGGACTGGTATGATGTCATCTACAGAGGACTGGTAGGACTGGTATGATGTCATTTACAGAGCACTGGTATGATATCATCTATAGAGCACTGGTATGATATCATCTATAGAGGACTGGTATGATGTCATCTATAGAGGACTGGTATGATGTCATCTATAGAGGACTGGTGTGATGTCATCTACAGAGGACTGGTAGGACTGGTATGATGTCATTTACAGAGCACTGGTATGATGTCATCTACAGAGGACTGGTATCATATAATTACGACATGTTTGTGATGGAAAGAATCACCTTCTCCATGAAGCTTGAGGAAACTACATTGAGAAAATTTGGGAGAAGTGGAAATTGGATATTCCCCCAAAACGTCCTTCTTTTGTCTAAATTTGTTTATGTAAGTTTTTTTTTAACTTTTTCTTTACTTTCTTCTTTTATCTCAAATGGAAAAACACACCATGTTCTATTTTTGCGTTCTATAATTACTCTGTAAAATACAGAAAAGACGGATCACTTTGTAAAAGTATCTAACTAAAGAAAATTATGCAAAAATACCGTTAATATTCATTCATTAATTCATTCATCATCAGCCGCTTCTCCGGGGTCGGGTCGCCATGGCAGCAAGCTAAGTAGGGCACTCCAGATGTCCCTCTCCCCAGCAACGCCCTCCAGCTCCTCCTGGGGGATCCCAAGGTGTTCCCAGGCCAGATTGGACATGTAGACCCCCCGCGAGTTCTGGGTCTACCCCGGGGCCTCCTCCCAGTTGGACGTGCCAGGAAACCTCCAAAGGGAGGTGCCCAGGAGGCATCCTGATCAGATGCCCAAACCACCTCAACTGGCTCCTTTCGACGTGAAGGAGCAGCGGCTCTACTCCGAGCTCCCTCCGGATGTCCGAGCTCCTCACCCTATCTCTAAGGCTGAGCCCAGACACCCTACAGAGGGAACTAATTTCAGCCACTTGTATCCGTGATCTCCCCCTTTCGGTCACTAACTGCCCAATGCTGTTAATATGTGATTCCAAATAAACATTTTCAAAAATTAATACATAAAATAAAACTAAATCCTTCCATCTACTAAAGTAAGTAAATGTTGTGAAGTCAGACTGGAGTTGCTACAATGGGGATTAAAAAGTGTGTAAAAAGTATGTGTGTGTGTTCAGCTCACCAGCCTGTTAGCTGTTTGGCAGTTTGTTGTCTGAGAAGTGTTGAAGTCCTTGTCTTCAGAACCATTAAGCAGTTTTAGATGTCAACCTCTGGGGCCATTAGATGAGAATAAATTATCATCTTGAATAATAGATTATTTTAATGTAAATGCTGGAAGCCATACATTAAAATCAATGTAATGTAATCAATGTCAGACCCACCTCTCTTTGTTTCTTGTCCCAGCGCACAAAGCCCTTGCTATCAACCCCCCCCCCCAAAATAAAGCCCTTGCTATCAGTGCTACGCCGACCAGCAGGACAGTTAAAGTTCGGCCTGAAGGAGCCATCTCTCAACTCCAGGACTGTTCTGAACACACAGAATGGAGTATATCTGCCCATCAGACAGACCTGAGGGGTACACTTCATCTGTATTGTCATACATTAACTACTGCACAGACAATGTCACTGTTAGCAAAAGGATCCGAGTGTACCCAAATGAGAAACCATGGATAAACAGTGAAGTCCAACGGCTGCTCAGGGCAAGAGACATGGCTTTTATATCAGGAGACACTTCAGCCTACGGCTTCACCAGAGCAAACCTTAAGAGAGGTATCAGATCTGCAACACACAACTACAAACCAAGTCCAGTTGCACTTGATTCAACTCCTTTGGATAACCATGACCTGGATGAATGAGAACATTCACAGACAACTACAAACTACAAATGGAGGAGGGCTTCAACAGTAACTCCAACCCATGGAGGATGTCTGAAAGGGCCGGTGTGGGTGCAGGTCTTTGTTACAGGCATGATTCTATTAGTCAACCAATAGTCTTTGCTAAGCATCTTGATTTGTGGACTTAGGTGTGTAACTGCTTGGTTGGAACAAAGACCTGCACTCACACCGGCCCTTTCTGGATCATGTTGCCCATCGCTGATCTAGACCAACACCAGTTTGTCTACCGGGCAAACAGATTGACTGAGGATGCCATCTGTGTGGCTCTAAATATAGCCTTCTCTCAATTGGAAAGACCCAACACCTACATCAGGATGCTCTCTGTTGATTACAGCTCACCATTTAACGCCATCATACCAAACAAGCTGGTCGACAAACTCCACAAACTAGGACTAACTTCTTCCATATGCAATTGGATACTGGACTTCCTCATCAACTGCCCCCAGACTGTAAGACTGGGCAAGCACATACCCTCCACCCTCATCACCGGTGTCCCCCAGGGCTGTGTACCAAGCCCCCTCCTTTATGCACTGTTCACACATGACTGCCAACCCAAACACTATTGTTAAGTTTGACAACTCAAACACTATTGTTAAGTTTGACAACTCAAACACTATTGTTAAGTTTGACAACTCAAACACTATTGTTAAGTTTGACAACCCAAACACTATTGTTAAGTTTGACAACTCAAACACTATTGTTAAGTTTGCGGATGATACGACAGTCATCGGGCTCATATTAGACAACCACAAAGCCACATACAGGGAGGAGGTTCAGAACTTGACAACATGGTGTGCTAACAACAACAACCTGGTCTTAAACACCAAAAAGACCAAGAAGATTATCGTGGACTTTAGGACCTCCACGAAGATCACACACAGTTCTGTCCACATCAACACAGAGGCTGTGGAGTGACTCCCTATCTCCAGGTTCCTGGGAGTCACCATCACAGAAGACCTCTCCTGGCCTGACAACATCTCAGCAGTGGCAGGTAGAGCATAACAATGCCTTTATTTTCTGAGGAGGCTAAGAAGAGCCAACCTCCCCCAAAAGCTGCTTGTCAACTTTTATAGACACACCATAGAGAGCATCCTAACAAACTGCATGACAGCCTGGTACAGCAGCTGCACCAAAGCTGACAAAAAAGCCCGCCAGCGTGTTGTGGAAACAGCACAGGACATTGTTGGCATTGAGCTGCCTTCAGCACTCGTTGTGTGAGGAGGGTTAAGAACTTCATGAAAGATATTACACACATCGTCTGTTTCAGCCCCTCCCATCAGGTAGGTGTTTCAGATCAATCCGCACACGCACAAAGAGACTGAAAAACAGCTTCTGTGGACTAATGAACTCAGACATCTCCTCAGTCTGATGAGACTGATGTGCTGCCACCCTTGGGCACGTGCAATATTTACTCACAAGTCACTTTAAGCCACATCACATCTGTCCACTGAACCTTTACTGCATTTCTGCTGATGATGTTTTTGCACTTTGTAAGTTGTATTTTATCATGAACTGTATTGTATTTTATACCTTTTTATAGCTGATATTTTATATTTATTATCTCTTATGTCTTATTTATTCTTTGTATGCACCAATGAAGTGTGGTTAGGGTAAGCAGTGCCTACCCTGTGATAATTTAATCAAAATAACCATACAACAAATTCACAACATATAAAATTCTCACCGTAGTTACAAGTATGCTTTGTTATAACGTATTGTAACGATCATGGAGGAATAGGCTCGGTAGCCCTTGGCTAACGGGTCGGACCCTTTAGTCGACTGGTTAACGTTGTCGCTTGCGCAGTGGGAGACACGGGTTGGCGTCCCGGCTATGGCGACGGTCTCCCAGACTGCCCCCCGAATTCGCTCCATTGGTGTCAGAAGTGGGATGGTGAGGCCGTGAGGCCATCAGAAGCGTATGCACCCAGAGGCGTGAAGGAGCTGATATGCTTAAGTGGGAGTTCTTTTCAAAAACCAAAAACGGAATATATCACAAAGGGAAGAGAACTACACTATCAACATCTAATCAACTGTTCTTTGAAACTGCTCACAAAAATTCATGAGCATCCATTACTTTTGCCAAGTTAATGACATTAATAATATAACAGCCATGATGGAGGGATGAGTTTAGTAAAGGAGGATTCTGGTCGGTACTGTTCTTCAGATCCAGAGCATCAGAACAGGAAGACCCATATCACCCATTACCGTGTGTCATCCGGGCTACAGCTAGCAAGCAGATAAAAGCCTCATTTCCAGGTAACAAATAACCTTCATTTACTGGAACGTGGAGCTGTTATCAAAGGTGCAGAATAAAGCTTCATGCTGTGACGACAGCCACCGACGCGCTAAAGAGAAGTAAAGCAAAGTAGCTGGATGTATGAACTCACCTTTAAGGGGCTTGCTATTCTTGAAAAATCTATACGCTGATGCAACAGAAAGGTCAGTGATTTGGAAGAAGAAAATCAGCAGAGATAGTAAATTACTAGAGAGAAACCAGCCTTGCTAACATGTAAAAATATCAGCACACTTTCTTCAAATGTATTTATTTTTCTAAAGTCCTCTCCTCTGTCGCTGCTATTTTAACTGACTGCTTCCTCTCTGAATGGAGTTTTTCTTCGATTGAGAGACCTTGGACGGGTCTGATTAAGTGCAGACCACCCAGCAGAATATTAAGCGTGCCTCTGGAGGGGATGTATTTGATTCCAAAGAGGGACTTTCTTCATACACAATCTATGCAATCAATTTTTCATTAGTGCCAAAGTGTTTATCTGTGGTTAGCATACGCCCGGCTGCAGGCAGCAGCAGAGGAGGCTGCAGAGGCTCGATCCATGCCACACACTTGTTAATTAAAGTTTATTTAATTGAGGAGGAACTGCAGCAATAATGAAGAGAGAAGCTGAACAGGTGGACCAATGCCCTTCACCACTAACTTCAACCACTAACAGACACAAAACTCTCTGCTGGATGTTTAAAGCCTCACTCTGAATCTCTAATTATTTCTCTTAAGAAAAAAAAAGGTCAAACAAAACAATAAAAATTCCCTTTTCTGTTCTTTTTTCCTTGACATCTGTTCAGGACACACACACACACACACACACACACACACACACACACACACACACACACACACACACAGCTATCATCTCAAACACACCATCCTTACACACTAACACCGAACTGAATTTACACTGTGAGCAACAACCAACGTGCATTAAAAACTCACTGTTACCTACTGACTTTGGTCTGTGACATGTGATGAGACAGAAGATGGCGCCGTATTATGGTGACTCACTACGAGCTGTTCTCGACTTATTGTTTTCGTGTTACATGTCACTACTGTTGAACCATTACCTATGATCGCCAGACTTAACTGGACAAAAATGTTCTCAACAGCTGGAAGCCGTGGCACTTGACGAAAGAGATGACCTACAACAAAAAGCTACCACCATACAGCAGTGGCTGCAGACAGCACTGCCAGAGGCAAGATAAACAAGGTGGTGCCCCGGTGAGGCTACGACAGCATCCTACCTGCCCCGCAACGGTAGGACAGCAGTATGGAAAGCATTAAGCTTCAAGCATACTGCTTTCCATGTCAATTTTATGTTTGAAACTTGTATGAAATGTATGAAAATGTATGTGTGAAACCTGGTTCGACCAAGGCAACAGTGCAGCTCTTCTTACTGAGTCAACCCCTGCCAACTTCAGTTCTGTGAGCGAAAGCACACAGCATAAGAAAGAAGGTGGCGCTGCCATTTTGTTTAACGATTCGCTCCAACGCAAGATGATATCTTATGGAAATGTTGCTTTTTGAATATGTGGCTCTTCAGTTGAATTCCTCTTCTCAAGCCATATTTCTAAATATCTACAGGCCACCTAAATACAACACAAACTCTGTTGATGACTTAATTGAGCTGCTGTCTATAAGCTGTACTGAATCCGACAGTGTAGTTACTGCTGGTGATTTAAACATCCATGCTGACAAGCCCCAGGACAGAGGAACTACAGAACTGTGTCGTGTTCTTGATAAATATGGACGGACTCAACATGTGACGGAGCCCACACACAACAAGGGCCACATTCTGGACTTACTTATCTCCAAGGGTCTGAACATTTCTAAGATTGTGGTGACTGATGTCACTCTCTCCGATCATTCCTGTGTTTTGTTTGAAAGTACCACCTCCATGCACACAAATGCTCAAACAGAGGTAACCACATATCACTGAATGCACCAGTGAAATGTTTATTCAGGCTTTCTCTTCCACACCCGCCCTCTCTCGGGTCTCAGTCAATGACCTTGCAGATCATTTTAATTCTAAAATTACACATTTTATCAATGCCATTGCACTCACTAGTGTGAGGGTGGTCTCCTGTAAGAGAAGCTCTCCATGGAGATGTGCCCCGCAGGCCAGAAAGCTGAACTCAGGTGGCAAAAACAAATATTACTGTTCATTATGACATCTATAAAGAGAGACTGCGCATTTAAAATTTGTAACTGAGAAATGCAAGGTGGTGCTACTTTTCCGACATCACTGTCAAAAACAATAATGTATGTGCCTTGTTTGCAAATGTGGACAGGCTAATAAACCCTCCTGTGGCAGTAGCTTCTAAATTTCTATCCACCAGAACCTGGAATGAATTTGCCTCCTTCAATGACAAAATTCAGAAAACGAGACGGGCAGTCAGTGTCTCTGTACTAACCCAGCCACTGAGGATGTATAAGCCAGTGGATTCTTAGTGCTGGTCCCAACCCCGGATAAATGGGGAGGGTTGTGTCAGGAAGGGCATCCGGGCATTAAACCTTTGCCAAATCAAACATGTGGATCATAAATCAGATTTCCATAAAGGATCAGTTGAGGCCCAGGTTACCAACGACCACCATCGGTGGGAGGAGAGAGTGGTGAATGGAGCGGACTTCAATGGGACTGTGGGTAAAGGGAACAGAGATGACGAGGAGGCGATGGACAGGTATGATGTTAAGGACAGTAATGCGGAAGGACAGATGATATGATGGTGGATATTGCGAAAATCATGGAAATGGCTGTGGTAAATACGTATTTCAAGAAGAGGGAGGAACACAGGGTGACATATAAGAGTGGAGGAAAGTAAGGTGTCAAGTGATTTCAACCATATGAACCTGTCCCTCGAACTATAAGCAACAAGTCATTTGCCATAGTAGAGAGAACAAAACATTGGATCACTGCTACAACTCAATTTCCAATGTGTGCTTACTGTGCATTCCCAAGGGCTCTACAGGGGAAGTCCACCTACGCTGTGTTACTCCTCATCCCAAAGTACACACAAAACTTAAGTCCATCAAGAAAACATCCAAATCTGTCAGGTCCTGGTCCATGGATGCCTTTGAAACGCTTCGAGGGTGCTTTGAACGCACTAATTGGAATGTGTAGTGTGCGACTCCCTTGGTGAACTCACTGACACAGTGACGTCATACATCAAGTTCTGCGAGGAAACGTGCATCCCTACCTAAACAGTGACATTTTATGGAAATAAAAAACCCTGGTTCTCCAAAGAATTACACCTCCTACACAAAGAAAAGAACCGGGCATATGGAAACAGAAACAGGGATCAGTACAGAGCAGCCAAGTATAAGTTGCGTGCTGCAATAAGAAAAGCAAAGTCCAGCTACACAACAAAACTCAAACAACAATTCTCCTCCAGGAACTCCAGAGCAATATGGGAAAAACTTAAAGAAATGACAGATTACAAAAACACGCCCTGCTCCCCTCCAGATAATGACCATAACCTCCCAGATAAATTAAATGAGTTTCATGCAAGGTTTGAAAACCTATTCCACCAGCCATCCCCCCTACTGCCACTCCAATGCCACCCTTCTGCATCCAGGAGGGTGAGGTGAGAGCTACATTCAAGAAGCTGAACATTAGGAAAGCAGCAGGGCCAGACGGCATCAGTCCTGCTTTGTGGAGCTACTGTGCAGCACAGTTGGCCCCAATATTTTCCACCATATTTAACACCCCTCTAAGTCAATGTACAGTCCCACAGTGCTTCAAACTCTCTACCATCATTCCTGTGCCAAAGTCAAGTCAATTTTATTTGTATAGCCCAATATCACAAATTACAAATGTGCCTCGGTGGGCTTTACAGCAACACAACATCCTGTCCTTAGACCCTCTCATGGGATAAGGAACAACTCCCTAAAAAAAAACCTTTAACAGGGAGAAAAAATAGGAAGAGACCTCAAGGAAAGCAACAGAGGATCTCTCTCCCAAGATGGACAACGTGCAGTGGATGTTGTGTTTACACAATTTACAGAATACAACACTGAAAGAGCATAACAGAATTATAATGGAATTATAAAATTTATGAAGAATATGATGCGCAGGATGTCAAGCAGTGTCCAAAAAGATCCTCAGAGATCACCTGCCTCAATGACCTCCGACCAGATTCCCTAACATCTGTGGCCATGAAAGTATTTGAGCATATCATCCTGTAATACTTGAAATCTTGCACCTCCCCAATGATGGACCCACATCAATTTGCCAATCAAGCCAACGGCTCTGATGAGGATGGAGTTAGCGTAGCCCTCCACCATACCCTGCAACACCAAACACCTACACATGCATCCTGTTCATAAACTCTGGTTCTGCCTTCCAACTCCATCAACCCACTCAAACTCTTTACCATACTCCTGGATATGAACATTGACCCAGCCATATGCCACTGGATTCGGAGCTTCCTGTGGAACAGGCCACAGAGGGTGAAGGTTAATAATCTAAACCTCACACCCTCTTACCCTCAGTACAGGTGCTCATCAGGGCCGTGTTCTCTCCCCCTGGCTCTTCTCACTTTACACCACCCACTTTAAATTTAAATTCTGGGTGCTTTTATTTCATCATCCTTTAGTCCTTCTATATCCCCTCTCAATCCAGAGGCACTGTTAAACTCATTCAATCATCACTGCCTATCCATCCTTGACCAAATTACACTATTTAAAACTAGGAAACAAAAATCAAATAACCTCCTCTGGCTGAACAATCACACTCATGCCCTTAAAAGACTCTGTGGAAAATCTGAATGACAATGGAAGGTAAACAAGTCTGAATGAGCAAATACATAACACCTTTAAAAACCAAATTTTAATTTACCAGAAGGCAGTTAAGGATGCAAGATCAGCGTACTTCTCTGAATTGATATCAAGAAATTACCACAATCCTGAAGTTCTCTTTAGGGCAATTGATTCAGTTATTAATGGTTTCTCCACTTCTTTTTCTAAACTTGATGTTGAGCTGTCCAAAAAATTTCTCACTCATTTTGTAAATAAGGTGGGGAATATCAGGTCCCAAATCCAGCCAGGCTCTTGCATTCTTTCCATTCCCCATGTTAATTCTGCCTCTTTTACCCATATTCAGCCAATTACTGAATCCCAGCCAATCGGCTGCTGCATCCTGTAGGCCCAGGGACCACGGCCCTTGCCTGGAGCTGCACCCGAGAAGGAAACACCGAGGGCGGTCCAACAGGGCGCCGAAGTGGGGCGGGCTAGGCCGACTGTTGGCCCGTGCAGACCGGCAGTTTCGACAGTCGTCTTGGCTGGCGTTCGTTCTCTGGACAGGGAAATGTTTTGGACGATGTTGCGAATTTACTGAATGCACTGTGTTGTTGACTGTTTTTTTCTCTCTCTCTGTTTTTGTATGTTTTTGGTGGTGTGTTTTGTTTTTGGATATGTTTTTTGTCTTTTGTGTTGCACTGTTGTGGGCTGAGAGAAACGAAATTTCATCTCTTTTGTGTACGCAAGTACATGAATGAGATGACAATAAATTGTTCCTGATTGCTGATTACGACTGCAGTGTTAGAGAGTACAGTCTCCAATATGAACTCCTCTTCCTGCATCTTAGACATCCCCACTAAGCTGCTCAAGGAGGTATTTTCCACTGTTAGCCCTGTTATTCTGTAAATTCTTAATAATTCTCTGGCCTCTGGTTATTTTCCTGACATTTTTAAGCATGCCATTGTTCTCCCATTGCTAAGGAAACGTAATTTGGATCCCCTGTCCTTAAATAACTACAGACCAATCTTCAAATTGTCTGTTTTTTCTAAGGTTGTGGAGAGAGTAATTTCTTCTCAATTGATTTCTTTTATGAACACTAATAGTGTTTTTAACAGTTTCCATCCTGGTTTTAGAGCACTACATAGTACCGAGACAGCTCTAGTTAAGGTCACTAATGACTTACTGCTGACGGCAGACAGAGGTGACTGCTCAATTTTAGTTCTTTTAGACTTAAGTGCCGCCTTTTTTGCTTTGAGAATGTTGATTGAGAAGTATAGAGAAGGCCAGAAAGAGTTGCATTGTGTCTTTGTAGATTTAGAGAAAGCTTATGACAGAGTGCCGAGAGAGGAGGTGTGGTATTGTATGAGGAAGTCAGGAGTTGCAGAGAAGTATGTAGGAGTGCTGCAGGATACGTATGAGGGAAGTGTAACAGTGGTGAGGTGTGCGGTTGGAATGACAGATGGGTTCAAGGTGGAGGTGGGATTACATCAAGGATCGGCTCTGAGCCCTTTCTTGTTTGCAATGGTGATGGACAGGTTGACGGACGAGATCAGGCAGGAGTCTCCATGGACGATGATGTTTGTGGATGACATTGTGATCTGTAGTGAGAGTAGGGTGCAGGTGGAGGAGAGCCTGGAGAGGTGGAGGTATACACTGGAGAGAAGAGGAATGAAAGTCAGTAGGAGCAAGACGGAATACCTATGTGTGAGTGAGAGGGAGGACAGTGGAATGGTCAGGATGCAAGGAGTAGAGGTGATGAAGGCATTTGAGTTTAAATACTTGGGGTCAACTGTCCAAAGTAACGGGGAGTGCAGTAGAGAGGTGAAAAAGAGAGTGCAGGCAGGGTGGAGTGGGTGGAGAAGAGTGTCAGGAGTGATTTGCGACAGAAGGGTATCAGCAAGAGTTAAAGGGAAAGTTTACAAGATGGTTGTGAGATCAGCTATGTTATATGGTTTGGAGACAGTGGCACTGACAAAAAGACAGGAGGTGGAGCTGGAGGTGGCAGAGGTGAAGATGATAAGATTTTCACTGGGAGTAACGAAGAAGGACAGGATTAGGAACGATTATATTAGAGGGACCGCTCAGGTTGGACGGTTTGGAGACAAAGCAAGAGAGACAAGATTGAGATGGCTTGGACATGTGTGGAGGAGAGATGCTGGGTATACTGGGAGAAGGATGCTGAATATGGAGCTGCCAGGGAAGAGGAGAAGAGGAAGGCCAAAGAGGAGGTTTGTGGATGTGGTGAGGGAGGACATGCAGGTGGCTGGTGTGACAGAGGAAGATGCAGAAGACAGGAAGAAATGGAAACGGATGATCCGCTGTGGCGCCCCCTAACGGGAGCAGCCGAAAGTAGTAGTAGTAGACTTAAGTGCCGCCTTTGACACAGTCGATCACAGTATCTTCTTACGTCGTTTAGAGACTTGGGAAGGCCTCAAGGGCTCGGCTCTTAGTTTATTACGCTCTTACTTCTCCAACAGAACTTTTTCTGTTCTGGGTAGCTCTAATTCCTCAATGACTCAGTTGAGTTGTGTTGCCCCTCAAGACTTAGTTCTCGGCCCGATTCTGTATACATGCTGCCTCTTAGCCAGCTTATTAAAAATCATGACGTTTTACCATTTTTATGCTGATGACACTCAGTTATACATACCACTAAAACCCACTGATCCTACCAGCCTACCAAATCTCACAACTTGCATTTCTGACATTAAATCCTAGATGTTCAAAATCTTTCTTAAATTTAATGATTATAAGTCTGAGGTCATTCTGTTCGGTCCCCCAAATTCCTTCAGCCCTTTTGGTACTAACCTTGATGGTCTGTCAGGTAGTCTTAAGCAGGCTGCTCGGAATCTTGTGGTAGTATTCAATGCGAACCTCGGTTTTGATAATCAAATCAAAAATGTTGTTAAGTCATGTTTTCTCCAGCCCAAGATAATCTCTAAAATTAGGTCATTTTTTTCAATTGCTGATCTACAAAAATGTTGTACAAGCTTTTATCTAAATATTATCGGCTTGATTATTGCAGCACACTTTACTTGGGTATCAGCAAGGGCTCCTTCCACGGTCTGCAGTTGGTAGAAAACACTGCTGCTTGACTCATTACCGGGACAAAGAGGCATGATCACGTCACCCCTGTGCTTGCCTCCCTACACTGGTTCCCTGTTATATTTCGAATTGATTTTAAAATTTTATTACTCACTTTTGAGGCCTTAAATGGTCTTGCTCCTACATACATTTCAAATTTATTGACCTGGTATACCCCCTCTCAACCATTAAGATCTGCAGATGGAGCCCTGCTGGTTATTCCCAGGTCTCGGGTTTGTTACAAAGGGTGATGGGGCTTTTGCTGTTATAGCCCCCACACTATGGAGCTCCATGCCTATTGAACTAAGACAAACCAAGTCTCTAGCTTCTTTTAAATCTCACCTTAAAACTTTTGTTTTTATGAAAAATTTTACAAATGTTTGACATTTGTTTTTATTTATTTATACTGTTTTTATTTTTACTCTTACTTATTTTGTAATTGTTCATTGCTCTCTTCCTTTTTGCTCTTATTTTATGGTGTTGTGAGTGCTTTTATTTTATTCTCTAACATTTTTTGTGTCATCTTTAAATGTTTTATTCTGTTATGTGAAGCACTTTGTAACCCTGTTTTGAAAAGTGATATACAAATAAAGTTTATTATTAATTATTATTATTATTATTATGCATAGAAAAAGTCTTTCCTGCTCCCAGTCTGAGACATCATACAGGATGAAGCGCCATTGAATTAAGGAAGAGAGAATATTCAACTGAGAGAGCGGAGAGGTTTTCTTAGAGGCTCAATGCCGGTTTGGGTCATAAATCCATATCGGACTAAACGTCAGGAAGACATCTCATATTACACATGGTTTTCTGATTTCTACCCATTTTTTTCTTTAATGTGTGAAAAAATCCCTTTACTCTTAAATGCCTTTAGTCCCCTTCCCACATGATAATCTTATTTACATAAACAGCTACTATTTTCCATATATTGTAGCTTGAGATACTATATTCTGAGTGTTGCATTACGTCTCATGTTGTTTAATGTGGCTTTTCCAATTCAAATTTGGCAAACAACAAACCTTGGCCTGATATTTACATTTTCATTTTGATTCCAAAGTTAAGAAGTATGACCCACATTTATTGGACATCCAAAAAAAATGCAGGCAAAGTTAACTGCTTTTGGTGGCTCACCTATGGAGCAGTCCGGTCCGGTCCAGCTGGCCTCACAGACGCAGGTCCCACTGTCGGTGCTGAAGGTGCCGTGACTGGAGCATTGCTCTGGACATGTGCTCTTCAAGATGTCACAGCTGATCCCGGACCAGCCTGGGTTACAGTGACAGTCACCATGGTGACACGCACCGTGGCCTGAACACTTGGGGTCCAGACAGTCCACTGAGGAGACACAGCCGAGGGACAAGAAAAGTCTGTTTTTGTCATTATCTTCTACCAGAAGACTAAACTCAAACAAGCCAAAGTCTTCCTTTTCTTCCATTGGTCATCAATTTTCTCATAAAAGTCGACTCAACATTAGTCGAGCCAATTCCACTTACTACTACCCTGCCCTCTGTTGATAGTTAAACACTCTCTCACATCTGAACTTTCACTGAGTCATTCTCAGAAGTTATGCTGACACTGTGATCACTCATAGTCAGAGGTGCACATACAGTGCATCCGGAAAGTATTCACACCCCTTCACTTTCCCCACATGTTGTTATGTTACAGCCTTATTCCAAAATGGATTAAATTCCTTTTTTTTCCTCATCAATCTACACACAATACCCCATAATGACAAAGCGAAAAAGGTTTTGTAGAAATTTTTGCAAATTTATCAAAAATAAAAAACTGAAATATTGCATGTACATAAGTATTCACAACCTTTGCTATGACACTCAGAATCGAGCTCAGGTTCATCCTGTTTCCACTGATCATCCTTGAGATGTTTCTACATCTTGATTGGAGTCCACCTGTAGTAAATTCAATTGATTGGACATGATTTGGAAAGGCACACACCTGTCTATATAAGGTCCAACTGTTGACAGGGCATGTCAGAGCAGAAACCAAGCCATGAAGTCAAAAGAATTGTCTGTGGACCCCCGAGACAGGATTGTAGCGAGGCACAGATCTGGGGAAGGGTACAAAAACATTTCTACAGCTTTGAAGGTCCCGAAGAGCACAGTGGTCTCCATCATTCGTAAATGGAAGAAGTTTGGATCCACCAGGACTCTTCCTAGAGCTGGCCGCCCAGCCAAACTGAGCAATCGGGGGAGAAGGGCCTTGGTCAGGGAGGTGACCAAGAACCCGATGGTCACTCTGACAGATGTCCAGCGTTCCTCTGTGGAGATGGGAGAACCTTCCAGAAGGACAACCATCTCTGCAGCACTCCACCAATCAAGCCTTTATAGTAGAGTGGCCAGACGGAAGCCTCTGCTCAGTAAAAGGCACATGACAGCCCGCTTGGAGTTTACCAGAAAGCACCTAAAGGACTCTCAGACCATGAGAAACAAGATTCTCTGGTCTGATGAAACCAAGATTGAACTCTTTGGCCTGAACAAACAGGTGCAGCAGGACCAGACATCCACTCCCCTCCTGACACGGCAGGGCAAACTGAATGAAGAAAGCATCAAGCACCGTTCATATTTTTCTGTTGGCCTTTCATAAGGCCAAACATACACACCCCATGCCTTCATATGAGGAGGATATTGAGCTTTTCAAGAGGCTTGGAGTTAATGTTGGGGGTGCATATCATTCAGAAGAAGGGGGGACCCGCATCATGCAGTGCATCACCCACACACCATTAGTTTAGAACTGAGTGAAAAATTGAAGGCAGCTGAATTTTGGGGTGTGCTCTTTGATGGATCAGAAGACACAACACAAGTGGGGCAGGAAATTGTGTACATTGTGTCTGTGTCTAGCAACGGAGAGTTTACCTCAGATTTCCTTGGATTCATTAATTTGGGTGTGAACCGAGCGGCACAGGACATAGTGAATGGACTGGAGCAGCTCTTCCATACTTGTGGTTTAGGGGATCAGTGTAAGATGAAGTTGGTCTCGGTGTGTACAGACGGAGCAGCGAGTTTACAGTGGAGTCATTCCCAAGTTGCGTCAGATGGTGGTGATCAGGGGTTCCCTTGTGCATATTCTGTGTACTGTCCACACCCTCGAGAACTGCCAAAGTCAGCTGATCGCATGCTACCATACTGTGAGACATTTAATCGATCCACTATCAAGTTGCTGAGCCTTTATTCACAGACGGGGAGCGCAAAAACAACAGAACAAGTAAAGACGATATGTGATGAGAATGGCGTTGCCTTTGTGAAACTACGAAAATGTCACAACATCAGATGGTCTGCACGGAGGCAAGAGACTGTAGAAAATATGGAGGTTATTACCTGCCATTCAAGTGATGCCAGTGACCTAAAACATACCTGCAGAGCGTTTTCAGTGTTTCCTAGCCAGCATGCTGGACACTGGAAACCTGTTACAGTTCACCTCCCTCAGGTTCCAGCAAGATAAACTGACTATTGGTGATGCAAAGATGAGCTCATGGTAGCTGCTGGACTGCTGACACTACTGCTTGACAGTGAAGCAAGTGCAGGAAAGAGACGGTTTCAAATGCTGACGCTGACATGAGTTTGAAAGCAGATATCCATTACGTCATGTGATCAATTTTTAATTTTTGATCCTTCAACTTGGCCTCAAGAAATGCAAGACCTCCACAGTTTTGGCAACACAACACTTACTAACATCCTCCAGAATTATGAGGCCAGCTTGTCTGTTGACAGAAACTCTACTGTAAGAGAATGGATGCATTTAAAGCAAGCAGGAAAACGTCTAGATGCATGCTCAATAATCCAGGTAAAGAAAACCATATAAAGTTGAATCAGTTCATCTGGACACAAGGTTTATTGACAGAAACGTTTGATCATCATCTAAGTGACCTCTTCAGTCTCACCTGACTGCAGGTGTCCCCACCTTTATAAACAATACAGTGGTATAACCACCCAAACCAATGACCAGTTTCATATGCAAATATGGGTGTGACTAAAACTAGAGTTTCAATGGCCATGTGTGCTATCTAGAGGACCCGGGAATAGTTGCAATCAGAGCATTGTAAGATGGTGACAGATGTATTCTTGGCACACCCCCCCCCCATTGGTTTAGGGATGGTCATTCCTTATTAACATAGATGGCCTCTTTGACTCCCCTTTCAAACCAGCGTTCCTCCCTATCAAGGACGTGCACATCCTCATCCCTGAAAGAGTGGCCACTGGCCTGTAGATGGTGCAGACTGTGGAGCCCTGGCCTGTAGATGGTGCAGACTGTTGAGTCCTGGCCTGGCCTCACCTGTAGTGGCCAACTTGTATATGGAGGAAGTGGAAAAGAGGCTCTGATGTCCTATCCAGGGACACCACCTAGCCATTGGTTCAGATTTGTGGACGACACCTGGGTTAAAATTAAACCTCAGGATGTAGCACATTTCACCGACCACATGATGACAGCTTGTAGATAACCGTGCCACGTAAAGACTGAGTACCAAGCAACATCTCCAGGTGCTCCCTTGAGAACCAGACCAAAAAACGTTATGTGCACCCCTGTTCATAGGATTTCTGCTTCTCTTACTTTGGACTGTAACTATGTTTTTTATCAGTATAGTTCAACTAATTTCCCATTTGGGGAAATACTTATTGATTGATGGATTGATTGATTGATTGGCCATCCAGTTTCAGCCTTTTTTATCGTTGAGTAGAGGGGGGGTGAATACAGTGAATGACACTGAAATCAAACCATATTCATCTGGACACATTGACACAATCTTTTTATCCACCAGTACGACATCTGCTTCAAACTACAGCAGCCCCCTCCGGTGGTTTGTCAAAAACTATTTTCAGAATGAAAAAGAGCCTTTGTCAGATGATGGCTGGTTATCTGTTTGACCATAGCTTGTGATCTTCTCTCTACAATGGAGCCTGTCGGTGATTTTCTGCTAGACTTAGACTGCTTTTATTTGTCATTATCTTATTTGCATGTCTCATACATACAAGGGAACGGAATTATGTTTCACATGGCCCTCAGTGCCACATAAAAAGAAATGACACGCAATAAATATTAAGAAGAAAAAGTGCATCAAAAACAAAAATTACTTCACAGACCCAAACATCACAAGCACACCTGACACGGACAGTGAGAAAGACGGTCAAAAAGTCATTTTGTGGAAGGTCTAAGTGTTCAGGCTGTTGAGGAACCTCACAGCCTGAGGAATGAAACTTGCATAGTCTGGTGGAGGCAGCACAGATGCTCCGGTACCTCCTGCCAGAGGCTAGGAGGGTGAAGTGGATGTAGGAAGAGTGGGAAGGGTCCTTCATGATGCTGAGAGCCTTCTGGGTGGATAGGAGGGGAGTTCCTATGATCTCTCCAGCTGTCTTCACTATCCGCTGTAGGGATTTGCGGTCGGAAGGCCTTGCAGTTCCCATGCCAGACAGTGATAGAGCTGGTCAGGATGCTCTCTATGGTGCCTCTGTACTCTACTACTCTATATGCACTTTTCCTTCCTCATGACACTGACAGAATAATTACTGTTATTACTGGACAAGGAATCACATTAAGCACCTGGAGACATCTTATCAATTACCATCGTTACAAATTTGCTGATCAGCTTCAGCCGGGTTAATAACTGGCAATTATGACTGACATTAAGTGCCCACAAACAATGAAGCTAAATTGCAGTAACACCGCAGTGTTTTCTGTTGGAGCTGGAAGCATTTCCATTCTGCTTGGATGCTGATATTGATTGTTAAGACCTGCACCGATTCATCAAACCAGACCGCCCAGCTGCGATGAGGAGCACTCACCTCTGGTGGGATCTGCTCTGTTTTTTTCACATATCGCTTCAAGTCGAAGAAAACCAGAATGCCGTCCTTCTGAACCATTATAGCATCTTACAAGTCAGGTCAGTGACCCACAGATGTAAATCTGAGCTGTTTGTTGCCCTTTGTCTTGATGAGGATCAATAAAGTTCAATGAACTGAATGGTGGGGGTTGAGGAGAGAGAGGGAGCTCTCTTTTCAGTAAAAGGTGAAACAGATCCCACCAAATGGACTGATTTGAACAAGTGCCTTCTATCACACAGTGCAGGCGTGGCGGACAATGCCGAGTCCATCGCACCGCGCTCAGGAAAATAGAATAAATGGATGGAAGGAGCTGATTGATCCACAGAGAATCAATATCTACATGGAGGGAGTTACCCACTCACCAGTCTAAGACAACTGTCTCACCATCGGACTGCACACATAGTCATATACGCAGACATCCTGTCTGTCTGTCTGTCTGTCCGTCCGTCTGTCTGCCAGCCAGTCAATCAATCAATCATTCTGTCTATCTCTATGTATCTGTCTCTCTGTCTGCATGTCTGCTTTAAATCCAGTTGGGTATTCTCTCTACCTTGTTCACAGCTGCTTCCTTTGCGGCCGGCGTGACACACACAGTTTCCCGACACACACACTCCATGGCCGTTGCACTGCGGGTCAATGCACTGTGAGACAGGCACGTCACACTCAGTCCCCTTCCAGCCACTGTAGCACTGACAGCGCCCCCTGGTGTACTGACCGTTCCCACTGCAGAGGACCGGACAGGCCGCTGGGGACAGGTGACGGGAGACACAAGGTTTATTATTCAGTCTTAGAAAAATAAAAGTGGTCATTTCTTATTTACAAGCATAGCAGATATATACTTCATGTGATTTGTATGAGCTGGATGAAGCACGGAACAGAGATCGAAGTGTTGTACCTCTGGAACAATACGGCCCGATATATCCCGGAAAACAGTGACAGGATCCGGCCACACACTCTCCATTCCCATAACAGTTGTGTGTACACTCCATCACCGAGTCTGGGGTTAAAGAAACACAGCAGATCACCTCAGTGGAAGTCCAGTGACTAGTGAACGACCTCAGTCACATTAAAACGTACTCTTTGTACTTCTACTGGGATTCTCATTTCTGTCTTTCAGTGACGTGAACAACAAGAAATCCAAGCCAGCAGGACAAAGCAAGAGAGACAGAAAGGATGTAGACAGTCAGCCCTTCAGCGGAGCTGAGCTTACTTAGCGTGATGG
The DNA here is from genome assembly GCA_022114975.2 of Lampris megalopsis. Classification (NCBI taxonomy): domain Eukaryota; kingdom Metazoa; phylum Chordata; class Actinopteri; order Lampriformes; family Lampridae; genus Lampris; species Lampris megalopsis. The sequence goes on along the minus strand of JAJHIY020001536.1, from coordinate 101,513 downwards.
CTGCTCAGCTCACTGAGACAGGACGCCAACAGAACCAGTCAGTCCAGCTCCTGAGTTTTTACATGGACAAACTGACTCACTTTGGTTTTTTTGTTTTTTTATATTTTCCCCCCTTTTTCTCCCCGATTGTACCCGGCCAATTACCCCACTCTTCCGAACGGTCCCGGTCTCTGCTCCACCCGCTCTGCCGATCCGGGGAGGGCTGCAGACTACCACATGCCTCCTCCCATACATGTGGAGTCACCAGCCGCTTCTTTTCACCTGACAGTGAGGAGTTTCACCAGGGGGGGTAGCGCGTGGGAGGATCACGCTATTCCCCCCTGTTCCCCCCCGCCGAACAGGTGCCCCCACCGACCAGAGAAGGCGCTAGTGCAGCGACCAGGACACATACCCACATCTGGCTTCCCACCCGCAGACACGGCCAATTGTGTCTGTAGGGACGCCCAACCAAGCCGGAGGCAACACGGGGATTCGAACTGCCGATCCTCGTGTGGGTAGGCAACGGAATAGACTGCCACGTCACCCAGACCCCCATTTACTTTGTTTTAATCAGTAACACTCAGTAACTCCTACTGATATTCAATAATAATGATAATAAATTTTATTTACAGAGCATGCTTTACATAAGTTGAAATGAACATAAAAGCAAAGCAACAAAAACATAAAACACACAACATCAATCACACATTAAACTCAATTCTGAAAAGGTGAGTTTTGATTGATGGTGTGAACGTGGACAGATCAATGCAGTCTCTGATGTGTTTAGGGAGGGGGTTCCAGAAGGAGGAGGCAGCTATGGAGAACGTTCTGGAGGACAGGGGTGATGTGGTCACTGGAGCAGGAGTGGGACAGAGAGCCAGTGGAGGTTCTGGAGGACAGGGGTGATGTGGTCACTGGAGCAGGAGAGGGACAGGGAGCCAGTGGAGGTTCTGGAGGACAGGGGTGATGTGGTCACTGGAGCAGGAGTGGGACAGGGAGCCAGTGGAGGTTCTGGAGGACAGGGGTGATGTGGTCACTGGAGCAGGAGTGGGACAGAGAGCCAGTGGAGGTTCTGGAGGACAGGGGTGATGTGGTCACTGGAGCAGGAGAGGGACAGGGAGCCAGTGGAGGTTCTGGAGGACAGGGGTGATGTGGTCACTGGAGCAGGGGTGGGACAGGGAGCCAGTGGAGGTTCTGGAGGACAGGGGTGATGTGGTCACTGGAGCAGGAGTGGGACAGGGAGCCAGTGAAGGTTCTGGAGGATAGGGGTGATGTGGTCACTGGAGCAGGAGTGGGACAGGGAGCCAGTGAAGGTTCTGGAGGACAGGGGTGATGTGGTCACTGGAGCAGGAGTGGGACAGGGAGCCAGTGGAGGTTCTGGAGGACAGGGGTGATGTGGTCACTGGAGCAGGAGTGGGTGAGCAGCCAAGCAGCAGAGTTCTGGATGTACTGGAGTTTGTTTAGGACTTTGGATGCTGAGCCGTTGAGAATGCTGTTGCAGTAGTCAGTTCTGGATGTGATGAAGGCATGGATCAAGGTCTCAGCACCAGAGACGGAGAGTGATGGGCAAAGACAAACTATGTTTTTAGGTGGAAAAAGGCAGTTCTGGTGATTGGACTGAGGTGGTGTTAACAGGAAAGGCGGACAAAACATTTTTTCAAACGTTTTGCTTCCTGAAAAAAAAGGAGTGATTATGATAGACAAAGTCAAGCTGAACAAATGTTTTTTTCAGATTTGCTGTATCACACAGCAATTTGGAGAAACATTAAATAACTTTTATTGAATGTAACATGTTTAATCTCATAATGGTGCTGACACATGGCGTTAGTTCAACTGAGCTTAAGATGCTCTGCAGCTGATGTTGGTTTGTACTCAGCATCTGGTGCCTCTCGTGTCAGTGTCAGACAATAGTCGGCCAGCACTGATGGATCCAGTTGCCCTGATACCTCTTTTCCATGGTCACAATGTCCTGGTGAAACCTTTCACCATGCTCCTCACTGACTGCACGAGGACCAGCACGGAAGAAGTCCACGTGTGAATGCAGAACGTGACTTTTCAGTGACATGTTGTACTTCATGGCTGCATTTACGAAACAGACATTTCAGACTAAGGAGTCGCCAACGATCAAGGTAGTAGGGGGGAAGAGAAGAGTGGGTGACTGATTGACAGCGCTGTCAGAGACAGTCTTGGGAGGGGATGAATGTTGTTGGCCTGAGGAAGCAGCATTGGGACTGGGCGTGACCATCCTGCCCGAACTCTGGGGAGGACGGTCCAGGGGGACCAGTGTAGGAGGACCTGCAGTGGCAGCAGCAGCGGGAGGTGGGTCGGTCACTACAGCAGCCGGGACAGCCGTCGCAGCAGGAGTAGTCCCAGCTGGAGCAGGGACTGATTCCACATGGGAAGGAGCAACATCGGCCACGGGAACAGCATCAGTCATGGGGGCACCAACAGGGCGAACTGTGGCATCAGCCGATAGCATGGTAACATGACGTGAGAGGTTTATGTGCAGAGGTGAGGCAGCTCAGGTTCTTTCGGTCTTGTCAGATCTGACTACCACCTCCAACCAGGTAGCCTGTGAGCTGGGAGTGGAGCGTTGTGGACTATATGGCTGCAGTGTCCATAAAATCAGATAAAAGAGAGTCCTTTGTTTGCAGTTCATCTGCGAACCATCGGATATTATCCTTTAGGTTAATCTATCCATCCATTATCCAAGCTGCTTTTCCCAATTGGGGTCGCGGGAATGCTGGAGCCTATCCCAGCAGCCAAAGGGCCTTAAGGTTAATAACGTCATTTATTGCTTTAAGGCCGTCCTCACAGGGCATAGTCATAATAAACTGGCTGATCAATATTTAGAAACTAAAGTGGAAGCTAGCCATTAGCGCCATCAGCTGAGGGTTGAGTCCACACGGTTCTCACCAGGAGTGACGAGAGTCAGTGCAACAATTGATGATCGGGTAAATATCCATAAAATAGTAAAGGAAAACTATAAAGTCAATTAAAATATTTCCACGGTCTGAATGAATGAATGCCTTTATTGGAGTTTTCAAGGAGTCGTTAAAAGTTGTTAAAAGTTAAAAAGGTAAGCAGAGCCACAAACACACAAACCGCCAAGTCATCTGAAACTGGTTTACTATACATGTTATAATATCTGCTAGTCACACTGTGATATGTACTAGTCATATTGTGATAGCTACTAGTAATATTATAAAATTGTGATATTATATGACTTGTCACATAATATTTACTAGTCATGTCTACTAGACATATTATGATCTTTACTAGTTATATTATGATGTGGTAGTCATACTTATACTTGTCATATTAAGATATTTACTAGTCATATTATGCTATATCCTAGCCATATTTTATCCACTAGTGATATTATGATCTTTATTAGTTATGTTATTACATTGTGGTCATATTTACAGTCGTTTAATAATAATAATAATCACTACATTTATTCAGCCCTTTTCTAGACACCCAAAGCGCTTCACAATGAAGTGGGTAACTCACTTCAACCACCACCAATGTGTAGCACCACCTGGTGATGCACGGCAGCCATCTTGAACACTCACCACACACCAGCCTGAGGTGGAGAGGGAGGAGTCACTGAGCCAGTTACATGGGGGTGATTAGGTGGCCAGATGGAGAGAGCCAGGTTGGGAATGTTGCCAGGACACCGGCGGACCCCCTACTCTTTGTGATAAGTGCCATGGGATCTTTAATGACCACAGTGAGTCAGGACCTGGGTTTACCGTCTCATCCGTTATGCTTCAGGAAAGCTGAAATATGACACAACGCACCTTGAAATATCATCAAACTCATCTTCCCGTGTGTCAGCTGAAATCTACTGCATGCCCTGCCTCTTTCTGAACATTCCAGGTTTCTGAAAACTTTTTCTCAGGAAATGAGAAATGAACTGTAATTTCATTTTTGGTGGACGCAAACCACTACAACCACGCAATGCAAATCCTGCTGCTAAAGGTGCGAGGGGGCAAAGCGGAAGTCATACAGTAGATTTACTGCAATTCACTTTTTAAATTCAAGTGAGAGAAACTGAACCTTCATTTTCCTTGAAGCATTGGTGCCCTGTTGGACTTGCAACAGGAATAACTTTCAAGCTATTTGTCCATGTCCCACTAAGGTCTAAGCCTCCATAACATGTCCGCTGCAGTCCGATTCGTCCCATCAACACCACTTCCAACAGAAGCCACACAGGGGTTTAAATTACCCCACATAATTCTATTTCTTTGACACATTTTCTCTGTGCCTGTCAAAAAGCCGCCTAAAGCCCTTCTTCCCACTCTTGAATGACTGATCATGCCCGCACAAGCCACGCCGTCTCTCAAGTATTTACGGCTCTGAAATCCTCTCTGAGTTGCAGTTAATCTGACACATCCTACAGACAAGTCTTGTGTTCGTTCAACACACCACCGGTCATGAAGGGTGCCCCAGAAGACCAGGCCCCTCATTTTGAACCGTCTTACGACGGCGAACTGTTTTGTTCTTGCTCCGGCTCCTACCGGAGGCTCCAGCTGCCGTCGACAGACCCTGGCAATTTGAACCTGTCTCTCGTCGATAGCCTCATATTTGCAGGGGCGGATCAATGAAACTCCCCGCAGGAAATAGAAAGCAAGAGAAAAAAAAACATTAACTCAACCTCTGTGTTTTTCCTACCCTGAAATCCACAAGGAAATTTCACAGACTTCAGAACATTGAAGAGGTTGTTAAGAGGCAGGATCAATGCTACACGCTGCTCGGTTGTGTTGTGCTGAACTCCAGAGTCCACAAACCTCCTGTGAGAAACCCACTCGCATCTCAGCCACCTCGTACTCACAAAGCCTGTCTCGTTTGTCTGGACGCTTGTGGACTTGCTCACAACCTATCTGTTGTGTTCACTTTTTGTTTGTTTATTTTTCAAGAGGGCACAGCTGGTTAAGGACGTTAGGAATTAGGGAATTCTCGGCATGCCACTACACACCATTCCAACCACATTGGTTGGATGTGTCTCCATACCCAGTAGGATGGCGTTGTAGGACACCGCCTCCATGCTCCGGCCGTCATTGTAGAAGGCCATGTGCCAGACTCCAGAGTCCAGGTGCTGAATGAACCCAGCTTGATGGAGGGTGACCGGGTGCTCCATCCGGGTCCTGGTCTCTTGCTCATTAGGTATCCCACGTTCTTTGGCAATCAGCCGACTGCCATCCAGTAACTCTACAAAGTCATACTGCAAGACACAAGCAGAGCAGGAAGTAAGCACAGGCGCTCCTCATTCTGTCAGCGGCCTAATTAAATCTAAAGAAATACAGAAGTGCACCAATTTGTGAAAAATTTTTTGGAGGATTTGTTAATTAAACCTTCGAGTGACCCTCAAACAACCTGAGTGGAGCTCTTAACGTTCCTGCAAGAAGAAACAGGTTCATCTGGGGGATGATGTCGAGAACAACGCTCACTCCACACAAACACATACAACTGACTGCCAAGTATAACAAAAGGACAATAAAACATGAGACACTGCATTTAAAATCTAGATTTATCCATCCATTATCCATCCAGCCATCCAGCCATCCACCCATCCATCCATCCATTATCCAAACCGCTTATCCTGCTCTCAGGGTCGCGGGGAAGCTGGAGCCTAACCCAGCAGTCATTGGGCGGCAGGCGGGGAGACACCCTGGACAGGCCGCCAGGCCATCACTCTCTCTCTCTCTCTCTCTCTCTCTCTCTCTCTCACACACACACACACACACACACACAACTAGGGACAATTTAGTACGGCCGATTCAGCTGACCTCCATGTCTTTGAGTCACCTGACCTACATGTCTTTGAGTCACCTGACCTACATGTCTTTGAGTCACCTGACCTACATGTCTTTGGACTGTGGGAGGAAACCGGAGCTCCCGGAGGAAACCCACATGGACACGGGGGGAACATGCAAACTCCACACAGAGGACGACCCTCTAAATATAGATTTAATGCAGCACATCAGCACTTTCATTTCATTGACCAGAGGTTTTGCTTTCAGCCCCCAACAATGTGGCTATTTGTTGATTTGTTTTAATTGACAGGGACAGTAGGGAAAGACAGCTGTGTGTGCTCTCAACTTCGTTTTGACACTGTATGTCAAAGAAAGAGCCATCACCTGGGACCAGTCCCATACTGAACAGATTCACGTGAACATTAGTTTAAGGAAATGCTTGTGTTTGACTTGTGTGACAGGGCTGATGGGTGCAGAGGGTTTCCACAGCAACATCATCACAAACGCGCTGCATGGAAACAGCTCATAAGGGCCGTAAAGAGGACGACGTCTACAGGCGGGCAGGCACCAGGTGGTAGAGAGCCCTCGTTTGGAGGGAACATGAAGTAGTTTTGGGGAGGATCAGATTGTAAAGATGTTGATGTTGATCACCCAAAAACTAAGCTGAGGTCAACGTTTAACCCAAGATGCACACACCTGGACAATAACCACATATCACTTGCAGAATCAGCTGAATTTGATCCTTATTTTTACTCTATGAGGTGAATAACAGCAGCTTTATTTGGTACGGATCGAACGGACAGAAGACAGGAGGCAGAGGGACAGGCTTGGGTGGTCAGGAATGTGACACACATGGACACAAGCCACCGTTCAATGGACTCGCTTGCTGACCGAAAATAAAGAATTAAGCAAGGAACAGAAGTGCCTTTGACTGAAACGCTTGTGACGGAGGCTGAGAGCAGGTGGAGGGATATTAACCCGGCCGAAGTTCACTTCATCGTGTTGCCGGCCTGAGGGCCAAGTAATAAAACAGTCCATCCCACAGGACCCGGAAACTCTCAGCCTGCTGCGTACGTCTGTCCCATCAGCCATGGTGAAAGCCCCCAGACTCAATCCAACAGCTGTGGTGAACAAAAGGCAGGAGGGCAGGAGAGACTGCTGGCCTGAGCACACACAGGAACCTGCAGAGGAACCTGGATTCTGCACATTCTCTCCCACCTTCGGGTTAAACAAGCTGTAACCAGAAAAACTCAATCCCCAAATCAGAGCCAGTTCAGTAACATCACACGAGAAACGTTTATTCCTTCAAACGTGGGTTTTGGACCGGCGGACACAGAGACTCACAAGACATGGCAGAAGTCTGAATGTGAGAACAGATGAGAGGCTGATGCACTTAGAAGTTGCTCTTCTTTTCCAAGTTGTAAGCACAACCGACAGTCAATATCTCTCAATGGGGTCTTTCATGCTCAGTTAAGTAAATGCATCGATTTGTGCCCTTGGAAACCAAACCGAATGTAATCTGGAGGCGGTCGCCGTGGACACCGGCAGACACGGACACGCTCCAACGTCTGCACAGCAATCGCCTGAGATGTAAAGGTAGTGTCTTGTGTTAATTAGTGCTCTGCGGTTTTGGACTCCTTTTGCTTTCTGTCGGATCTTTCTTCCCCTTGAAAGTCCAATTTGTTTCTCCTGTTGTCCCCACCACCACCACCACCACCACCACCACCACCACCACCACCACCACCAGCCTCCCCCCACCATTCCAGGGAAACCTGTCTTGACAAGACAGGGTTTCAAGGAGCTGAAGCTGACAGCTTCTGCAGTCAGTTGTGGTGGAAAACAACAGTCATCTGCACGCGTCCATCGTGGTCGCTACACGCCAGACAACAATCTAATGACCAGGACGAGGTCTCTCGTTGGCCTCATTTTGTAAAAAATACCAGTCCTGTCCCGGAGGTAAAAAACATCGTTGGGCGGTGCCCCTGGCCCCGCGGCGTGTCCCCAGCCACCCCAGACCCCCAGGAGTCCATACAGAACCCCCGGAACAGCCTGGATAAAAGGACACCGCAGTGTACCCTGGCCAAGGTCAACACTATAATACGAGGATGTTGACAAGGGATCATGAAGAAGATTTCAGCAATAGCTGAAATATTTAACTTACCCTGCAGTGCAAGAACACGACTGGTACACGATCTTATTTTGGGTGTGTTGCAGATCTAGTTAATGAGTTTCTCATGCTTTTATTGAGACCGGTAAGCTTTACCCTCAATTACAGTTGCACCCGGCGGGCCGGAGTCCACGCCAGTCAGTGTTAATCTTAATATTCGGAATGTATCCCTCCACTGCATACTGTAACCCCTCCGATCTTGCACAAGGTGATATTAAGGATGAATTACTCCAAAATGCATCACTTATTTTCTCTGGGATTGTGCTGATTTCTTCCTTCATGTTTTGCTGTTTTCTGGCTACTTCCTGGATGCGTCTAGCTCCACGGGCGTAGCAACAGTAACTAAGGTGGGATGGGACACAGGGCAAATTGCACTCAGCTGCAAAACATTATAGGCATGTTTGCGCTGTAAAATCCATCCATCCATTATCCAAACCGCTTAGCCCACTCTCCGGGTGGCGGGATGCTGGAGCCTATGATGCCAGCAGGCACTGGGCGGCAGGCGGGGAGACACCCTGGACAGGCCACCAGTCCATCACAGGGCCCGTGGGCACGCGCACGCACGCACACACACACACACGCACGCACACACACACACACACACTCACACACATTCACATCTACACACCTAGGGACAATTTAGTAGGGCCGAGTCACCTGACCTCCATGTCTTTGGACTGTGGGAGGAAACCGGAGCCCCCGGAGGAAACCCATGCAGACACGGGGAGAACATGCAAACTCCACACAGAGGACGACCCGGGACGACCCCCCAAGGTTGGACTACCCCGGGGCTCAAACCCAGAACCTTCTTGCTGTGAGGCGACCACGCTAACCACGGCGCCACCGTGCCGCCCGCTGTGATATCATTCGTGTAATATGTTTTGTGAATCAGACCTTGAGACGGACCAGATAACAGTTGCAAGAGATGAGCTATTCAAGGTGCCATCAGCAGCGGCAGTCCACACTATCCAATACTATGCATGAGGATAGGAAAAGCCATTTTATTAAATGTCTTTACTATTGTAAAAACGAATAAAAACAACAGACAAGCACACAAACGGGTTATCCAAACTTAAACTGGACTCCAAATCTAATGAAACGCTGCTTGTATCATGACTCATCAGGCTCCTTTCTGATGAATACCGACGAAGCCCTTACCTGTGTGTGAGACGGACAGAGACCTTTCCTGCCATACACTCCTATCAGAGCATTCTTCTGCACTGAGATGTTGAACTTGATGAACCGTGGTTGGTCCACGGTCAGCCGAGAACGCCAGAACACCCCTGGCGGTAAACTCTGAGCCACTCTGTGACCAATCTCCACCAGCCCGCTGTCAATGGAGTTGTTCTCTGGATGGAGAACAGCTGTTCTTCCTGGAAAACAGCAACACACACACACACACACACACACACACACACACACACACACACACACACACACACACACACACACCAGATCAGGCAAGGACAGATGGATAACAAGACCTGATGCTAAAAATATCAATCAGCCTGCAGCCGTTTATGCTGCCAGCTCCAATCCCAACCCTCAGACTGATGCTGACTTTGAAATCTTGATTTTGATAGTTTTGTGCTAGCATGGTTATAAATAAATGTTTTTTCTCCAGCTTGCCTGTGATTGTAATCTTGTTCTTTTTCCAAGCGGGGAGCTAACCATTAGCTAGTCATCTCTTTTTCAAACCAGCACCAGTGGAGCGAGACTGGATTAAAGTTAATGGTTCCCTATGGTCCGTGATACTCTGCTAAGTCAAACAAAATGAAGAGATATAATTGGCTTTTTACATACTAGCTGACATACAGCAGCTTTAACAGGCTGTGTGGTCCTGGTGACTCATGTGGACCGGCTCTATGGAATCAGTCACACACACCCGAAAGGAAAAACAGCAAATCAAAGCAGACGAGGACTGATGTCCTTACAGCGGGTCCTCGCAGTGACCCTGATGAAGAGACCGGCACTTTGACAGGGACTCACAATCACGACAAACACACAAGTCTGAACACAGCTAGTGAAAACAACACCAAGGACAGATATATAACAATGAAATCATGACGAGATTGTAAATCAGCGAAGGCAATCTGTGCAGCGCATGTGGTCCAGTGGCCAGAGCTCTCTGTGAGACACTAAACGCAGCCTTCTGGCCTGACTGTAGCAATGACCTTCATCTCTACCTTAATATGACCAATTAACAAGAGTATTAATACAAGGCCAGTTAGCAGCAGTATTATTAGAACTACCACCTGAACAGGTCACTTAGATAAGTTATGAAACAAGTTACAAAGTTTTGTTTTTGTTTGTTTTTTTGCGCAGGCATCGATCAGGACGGCTGCTTGTTGCAGTCGCTCTCGCTCTTTTTAAATAAATCTTCTATTTGTTCTTAGTGTTTAGCTAAGTAACTAGTTGGGTTTTCAAAGTTGTGCCCTTCTGTAACCATGCGGTCAGGGGAGTTTTCATCTTTTTCTGATGCCCTGTCGGCTTTTGTTTGGGCTGTTGTTTTGTGTTGCAGTAGTGCAGTATAGCTAGGGGGTTGTGTGCTGCGCTAGTGCAGTATAGATAGGATGGTATGTGCACATATGTTTATATATCTTGAACCTATTTCCATTTATTTTATCTTGTATTTATTTGTTTTTCTCGTTTCTATTTGTTTCTATTTTCTTATTAACTTGTGTCTTGTTGGTTTTTTTCTTTACTAGAGTGTGAGTGTCTGTAATAGAACCCAATTTGCCCTCGGGGGGTATTCTGATTCTGATGAATTACATGAAACATCTCTCAACAAACGTAATGTCCAGATGAACTGAGTCACTTTTCTGTGATCAGTATGAACAGATATAACATCACTTCTTCATAGAACGTTCTGTGATCAGTATGAACAGATATAACATCACTGCTTCATAGAACATTCTGTGATCAGTATGAACAGATATAACATCACTTCTTCATAGAACGTTCTGTGATCAGTATGAACAGATATAACATCACTGCTTCATAGAACATTCTGTGATCAGTATGAACAGATATAACATCACTTCTTCATAGAACTTTCTGTGATCAGTATGAACAGATATAACACCACTTCTTCACAGAACGTTCTGTGATCAGTATGAACAGATATAACACCACTTCTTCACAGAACGTTCTGTGATCAGTATGAACAGATATAACATCACTGCTTCATAGAACTTTCTGTGATCAGTATGAACAGATATAACATCACTGCTTCATAGAACTTTCTGTGATCATTATGAACAGATATAACATCACTTCTTCATAGAACGTTCTGTGATCAGTATGAACAGATATAACCACTTCTTCATAGAACATTCTGTGATCAGTATGAACAGATATAACATCACTGCTTCATAGAACTTTCTGTGATCAGTATGAACAGATATAACATCACTGCTTCATAGAACTTTCTGTGATCAGTATGAACAGATATAACATCACTGCTTCATAGAACTTTCTGTGATCATTATGAACAGATATAACATCACTTCTTCATAGAACTTTCTGTGATCATTATGAACAGATACAACATCACTGCTTCATAGAACATTCTGTGATCAGTATGAACAGATATAACATCACTGCTTCAGAGAACGTTCTGTGATCATTATGAACAGATATAACAACACTGCTTCATAGAACTTTCTGTGATCAGTATGAACAGATATAACATCACTGCTTCATAGAACGTTCTGTGATCAGTATGAACAGATATAACATCACTTCTTCATAGAACTTTCTGTGATCATTGTGAACAAATATAACATCACTGCTTCATAGAACTTTCTGTGATCATTATGAACAGATATAACATCACTGCTTCATAGAACTTTCTGTGATCAGTATGAACAGATATAACATCACTGCTTCATAGAACTTTCTGTGATCATTATGAACAGATATAACATCACTTCTTCATAGAACTTTCTGTGATCATTATGAACAGATACAACATCACTGCTTCATAGAACATTCTGTGATCAGTATGAACAGATATAACATCACTGCTTCAGAGAAAATTCTGTGATCATTATGAACAGATATAACATCACTGCTTCAGAGAACATTCTGTGATCATTATGAACAGATATAACATCACTGCTTCAGAGAACATTCTGTGATCAGTATGGACAGATATAACATCACTGCTTCATACAACTTCATAGAACAGTTATAACATCACTGCTTCATAGAGCTTTGGAGGTGCTGACTCTCATGAGTCAGCACCTCCAAGTCTGGGGCCATGGTTCTCTATCAGAAAATGGTGGATTGTTCCCTTAGGGTTGGGGATGAGTTGTTGTCTCAAGTTGTCTCAAGTGAAGGAGTTCAAGTATCTCAGGGTCTTATTTACGAGTGAGGGTAGGACGCAGCAGGAGATTGACAGGCGGATTGGTGCAGCATCAGCATTCGGGCGTTGTACCAGACCATTACAGTGAAGAAGGAGCTGAGCCGGAACGCAAAGCTCTCAATTTACCAGTCAATCTTCGTTCCAACCCTCATCTATAGTCATGAGCTTTGGGTCGTGACCGAAAGGGTGAGATCGCGGATACAAGCGGCTGAAATGAGTTTCCTCTGTAGGGTGTCTGGGCTCAGCCTTAGAGATAGGGTGAGGAGCTCGTTTTTTAGGAGCTCGGACATCCAGAGGGAGCTTGGAGTAGAGTCGCTCCTCCTTCACATCGAAAGGAGCCAGTTGAAGTGGTTTGGGCATCTGATTAGGATGCCTCCTGGGCGCCTTCCTTTGGAGGTTTACCGGGCACTGCCAACTGGGAGGAGACCCCGGGGTAGACCCAGAACTCGCTGGAGGGACTACATGTCCAATCTGGCCTGGGAACACCTTGGGATCCCCCAGGAGGAGCTGGAGGGCGTTGCTGGGGAGAGGGACATCTGGAGTGCCCTACTTAGCTTGCTGCCAGCGTGACCCCACCCCGGAGAAGCGTCTGATGATGAATGAATGAATGCTTAATAGAACTATCTGTGATCAGTACGAACAGATACAACATCAATGCTTCATACAACGCCAGCCCATTTTCACATGTTCAGGGCATATCCTCTTTGCCATAGAGGACACACACATTAGGCTGTTGTGTGACTACTGTATGTTGTGCATGTGTGCATATGTGTGTGTGGGGGGGGCACAGATTGTTTTAGATTGTTTTATTAGCCACACAACCAAGGCTGGTGGAATTTGTTTTTGGTACACATTAAACTCTGCAGCACAACACATACATGGACAACAACAGACACTCCACATATCATCACTTAGACTTAGACTGCTTTTACTTGTCATTGCCTTATATGCATGTCTCATACATACAAGGGAATGAAATTACGTTTCACAAGGACCTCAGTGCCACATAGAAACAAATAACACACAATACATATTACAAATTATGAACAATACAGTTACACAATAACAGAAATAAACATGTATTGTTCATGATAATATGTGGAGTGTCTGTTGTTGTCCGTGTATGTATTGTGCTGCATTGTGGAAGGTGGCGAGTACTGGGCCAGATGTCCTACTTGCCAAAGGGAATGCAAAGCGGTGCGGTGGCCTCTCGCTTCCTGGTGGAGTGATCGCCACGGTACCATCAGGACGTTAGCATATGGCCACTCCTACGCAAATGTGTCCGCAGTGGCACCTTCTTGTGGTACCTCCTGTTTTCATGAAGTCTGCTGCAGGGGCGACCGCGTTCTCAGCGGTATAACCGGCTGGGTCAACTGGACTTGTTAGCCTTGGTTGGCAGCCAATCTAGGAGACGAACAACTCTGATTTCAAACCCGGGTAGATGAAGCTCGTTAGCCTGTCGGGCAGCTCATCTAGGAGAAGGGAGACTCTGATTTAGAACCTCCGCTGCCTTGCGGGTATACTCATATGGGAAAGGCTTCGGGAAGAAACCCTGAGGAAAAATCTGCATCTGTCTCCATTGCCAGTCGTCTCGCTTAGTCTTGCCACTGGTAGTAGGTGGCCTCGGACAAGAGAGTGGGGTTGATGATGGGCAACTCTTCCTCGCCTTAATTATTGCGCAAGTCATCAGTCATCCATCACAGGATGACTAGATGGTCCTCGTTGCTGCGACAGACGAATAACAAACGATTGTGCTGCAGAGTTTAATTTGTATGAAAAACAAATTCCACCGGCCTTGGTCGTGTGGCTAATTAAAAAAATAATCTAAAACAATCTAATCTGTGTCCCTCACAGGGACACAGATTAGCTGGTCCAGTGTTTGCACACCTCTGTGTGCCGTAATGAGGCTGCTGTCTGTCACTTTAGTCAAAGTTAAGACTACAAGCCAGGTTTACCTCTTGGGAGAATAATTGCCAACTATCGATTGCCTTTAAACAGTCCAAAACCTGCCTCCTACTATCTTAATTAGCAGTACTTATGAGGATTTAAATCTAGCCCAGCTTAAACAATTGAGCTTTTGCCTGGCCTCCTCAACTCAGTTAATGCTTCCATGGCTGTGCCTCTTAAATACCTTGGCGATGTTGGAGATTAATTTGGTGGCTTTTTGCTATATAGGGCTAGGTGAGCTAGAATGGTCCCTCGGCTTTGAGCTTTTGCCTGGCCTCCTCAACTCAGTTAATGCTTCCATGGCTGTGCCTCTTAAATACCTTGGCGATGTTGGAGATTAATTTGGTGGCTTTTTGCTATATAGGGCTAGGTGAGCTAGAATGGTCCCTCGGCTTTGTTCTGAATACAAAATCGGCCTGAGATTATGATTAGGTAATACAAAACTGTCTGGAATAAGTCCATTAATATTCTGAGGGTGCACTAAATTCCGCAGATGGATTCGGGAATGGAGCCCCGTTTGACACTTCATTACATCATTGCAGGCTATGTTCATGAGGCCAGATGAATAGTCAAAACTTTTATTGGTGCTGTTAGAGAAAAAAAAACGTTTTGGCTTTTTTTGGCTGGACCAGTGGGCTCGCCCTACAAACGCTAATGTCCTTGACTGACTGACTGACTGATCATGTTTGACATGAGTGGGCCGCTGGATCAGGTGACCAACAATGAAGTTAAGACGCTTGGTCAGCCAAGCGCCAAGAGGCATGAAGGGGAGGCACAGACAAAGCACCCAAAATAACAATCCCTCTGACAAAACACTCACTGATTGGCCAAGTCACAAAAGGACTGTGCGGCTTTTGTTGCTGCTAAACCTGCACAAATGAGACAAAAAAGAAACTGTAATTCCCAGAGCACCTGCAAAGGCTGAAATGCACGCCTAACTAACTAACTAACTAACTAACTAACTAACTAACTAACTAACTAACTAACTAACTAACTAACTAACTAACTAACTAACTGAGCTAACTAACTAACTAACCATGCTAGCTAACTAACTGACTGAGCTAACTAACTAACTGGGCCAACTGGGCTAACTAACTGAGCTAACTAACACTCTCCCTGAGGTTGCTTCCTGTTTTTTCGTCCCTGTTAAAGGGTTTTTAGGGAGTTGTTCCTTACTAACTAACTAACTAACTAACTAACTAACTAACTAACTAACTAACTAACTAACTAACTAACTGAGCTAGCTGAGTAACTAACTAACAAACTAACTGGGCTAACAAACTGAGCTAACTAACTAACAGCTAACTGGGCTAACGAACTGAGCTAACTAACTAATTGGGCTAACGAACTGAGCTAATTGGGCTAACTAACCAATTAACTGAGCTAACTAACTAACTGAGCTAACTGGGCTAATTAACCAATTAACTGAGCTAACTAACACTCTCCCCGAGGTCGCTTCCAGTTTTCTCCTCCCTGTTAAAGGGTTTTTAGGGAGTTGAGTTAACCCAATGAGCGGGTCGAAGGACAGGATGTTGTGTTGCTATAAAGTCCCTTGAGGCAAATTTGTCATTTGTGATGTTGGGCTACACAAATAACATAGACCTGACTTTGACTTAACTGCACTGCCAAGAAAATAGTGTTTTGTCGCTCTGGTGCTATTTGTTTATATCCCGGGCGCTGCAGGGCGGTAGCTTACTGTTTTCTTTGTAATTTTTATACCCATATATATTGACCGAAATAGAAAATAAATCATCTATATCCGCGATGTGTGACAACTTTACCTGGAACATTATTAAAACAGATTGCAACTCCTCCAGAGATGCTGGAACCATGGCCGAATAACATGGAGTCACCCCACTGGTTAGCCCAGAAAGTGAATAACATAGAGTCACCCCACTGATTAGACCAGAAAGTGAATAACATAGAGTCACCCCACTGGTTACACCAGAAAGTGAATAACATGGAGTCACTTCACTGGTTAGACCAGAAAGTGAATAACATGGAGTCACCCCACTGGTTGGTGCAGAAAGTGAATAACATGAGGTCACCCCACTGGTAGACCAGAAAGTGAATAACATGGAGTCACCCCACTGGTTACACCAGAAAGTGAATAACATGGAGTCACCCCACTGGTTACACCAGAAAGTGAATAACACGGAGTCACCCCACTGGTTGGTGCAGAAAGTGAATAACATGAGGTCACCCCACTGGTAGACCAGAAAGTGAATAACATGGAGTCACCCCACTGGTTACACCAGAAAGTGAATAACATAGAGTCACTGGTTAGTCCAG
>JAJHIY020001536.1:0-80000 GCA_022114975.2 Lampris megalopsis | reverse complement strand
GGTATGGGGGGTGTTAGGGCCCATGGCATCATGGGTAACTTGCACATCTGTGAAGGCAGCATTAATGCTGAAAGGTACTGTGACGGAGGGCTAAGACGAAGAAAAGGGCCAACAACACCACCTGGGGAATTGCACCCCAGGAAATATCATTTCTCTTTAAAACCGGAATTAAGGATCTGGAGCTTAACCAGGTGAACAGATTCGCTACTGAAAAAGGACAGAGACACGGTTCAAAATATATAAGTACTTTCTTTAATTAATCAAAACAAGAAAGGACCGGAACTGAAGCTGCTAAGGAAATCAAGAAAAAAAACGATTAAAACCAACATGAAGCCGTTCAATCTTTATTACAAATAATTTGTAAAAATGATCTTTTCATACAATTAAGAAAATGTAAAAGAACCACTTTAAAATACCAAAAAATGCCCAGCCTACACAAATAATGGTAACCAAACTAGAAAGCTAGGCCGAGGCCAAGTGTGGAAGGCAGAGTACCTGAGGAGGGAGTGCCAGGGGTGCTGCCAACACCCACCTTCCCTGCAGCACAGCAGGCCCACAGCACACCTCACAGCAGGCTGGTGATCTCTCCACACGTGTCCCGGTGCTGCTACTCCCGCACACACACACACACACACACACACACACACACACACACACACACACACACACACACACACACACACACACACACACAGGCAGGCAGGCAGGGACCTCACCACAAGGGCCTAGCCTCCCACAAGATGACACTCAGACCGCTGAGCGGAATAACTGACAAAATAAGTCAACAACAAAAACCCAAACTAGAGAAGGGTCAACCCAGTTAGTAGGTGAAGCACCTCCAGCAGGGAACCTTGACACCAGGAAACACTCCTGATAGCCAGCACAACAGCGGCAGCAAACACTCGGGGTTCCACGCTGGAAGTTCAGGAACTGCAGCACCAACTACCACACAGACACATGCGAGACCGAGGAAGAGAGAAGGACTGCACAGGTGGCCTAGATAACCTGGCCCTGATGAGGAGATTGGCTGAGGGAGGAGTCAGGCCTGGAGCTGCATTCACAACCACTCAGCCTACCAGTGAAGCACTCCCCACCACGGTACATACAGGTTTTGGAGCAACATGTGCTGCCATCCAAGCGACGTCTTTCTCAGGGACGTCCCTGCTTATTTCAGCAAGACAATGCCAAGCCACATTCTGCACGTGGTCCAACAGCGGGCCTTCGTAGTAAACGAGTGCGGGTACTGGACTGGCCTGCCTGCAGTCCAGACCTGTCTCCCATTGAACATGTGTGGCACATTATGAAGCACACAATACAACAACGGAGACCCCAGACTGTTGAGCAACTGAAGTCGTACATCAGCAAGAATGGGAAAGAATTCCACCTATAAAGCTTCAACAAGTAGTGTCCTCAGTTCCCAAACGCTTATTGAGTGTTGTTAAAAGGAAAGGTGGTGTAACACAGTGGTGAACATGCCCCTGTCCCAGCTGCTTTGGAACGTGTTGCAGGCATCACATTCAACATGAGGGAATATTTGCAAAAAAACAATAAAGTTTATCAGTGTGAACATTAAATATCTTGTCTTTGTAGTGTATTCAGCTGAATATAGGTGGAAAAGGATTTGCACATCATTGTATTCTGTTTTTATTCACGTTTTACACAACGTCCCAACTTCACTGGAATTGGGGTTTGTATACTGTTCTTGTCCTTTATGTGAACGCACTCTCACACACACACACACACACACACACACACACATACACATGCAGAGACTGACAAATTCACACACATCCACTCACACAGGATCTTGCTGCCATGACGTAGCTCTGTAAGTTGTTTTATTGCATGTGTTGATGTATATATGTTAACCCAGCCACTGAGGAGGCACAAGCCAGGTCATCCTTAGTGCCGGTCCCAAGCCCGGGCAAAGGGGGAGGGTTGGGTCAGGAAGGGCATCCGGCGTAAAACCTTTGCCAAATCAAATATGCGGATCATAAATAAGACTTCCATACCGGATCAGCCGAGGCCCGGGTTACCAACGACCGCCACCGGTACTGTTAACCAGCAGGGTGTCGGTGGAAACTATGCTACTGTTGGGCGAAGGAGAAGGAGAGGGGGAAAGCATGTCCAGAGGCAGCAGGAGAGGAGGAAGGGTAGGAGTGTGGAGGTGAGAGTTGGAACTTTGAATGTTGGCACTATGACTGGTAAAGGAAGAGAGCTGGCTGACATGATGGAAAGAAGAAAGGTAGGTATACTGTGTGTGCAAGAGACCAGGTGGAAGGGGAGTAAGGCCAGGAGTATCGGAGGTGGGTTCAAACTCTTCTACCATGGTGTGAATGGGAGGAGAAATGGGGTAGGGGTCATTCTGAAGGAAGAGTATGTCAAGAGCGTGCTGGAGGTGAAGAGAGTGTCAGACAGAGTGATGAGTATGAAGCTGGAAATCGAAGGTTTATTGCTGAATGTTATCAGCGCATATGCCCCGCAAGTTGGGTGTGAGATGGATGAGAAAGAAGAATTCTGGAGTGAGTTGGACGACATGGTGGAGAGGGTACCCAAGGAGGAGAGAGTGGTGATTGGAGCGGACTTCAATGGACATGTTGGTGAAGGGAACAGAGGTGATGAGGAGGTGATGGGTAGGTATGGAGTCAAGGAGGGAAATGTGGAAGGACAGAATGTGGTGGATTTTGTGAAAAGGATGGAAATGGCTGTGGTGAATACATATTTCAAGAAGAGGGAGGAGCACAGGGTGACGTACAAGAGTGGAGGAAAGTGCACACAGGTGGACTATATCTTATGTAGAAGGCACCATCTAAAAGGGATTGGAGACTGCAAGGAGGTGACAGGGGAGAACGTAGCTAGGCAGCATCGGATGGTGGTCTGTAGGATGACTTTGGAGACCAAGAAGAGGAAGCAAGTGAAGACACAGCCGAAGATCAAGTGGTGGAAGTTGAAGAAGGAAGACTGTTGTGTGGAGTTCAGGCAGGAGTTAAGACAGGCACTGGGTGGATAGTGAAGAGTTGTCAGATGGCTGGGCAACCACAACCACATATACTATATGTTCTGTATTTGTGCATTCTTATTGTCCTTTATGTGAAAATGCTTTGCAATACAAATGTATATTTGTCATGCTAATAAAAGTAAATTTGAATTTGAATTTGAGAAATAGAGACAGACAGAGAGACAGAGAGAGAGAGAGAGACAGAGACAGAGACAGAGAGAGAGAAGAGGTTCATGGGTAGAAACAGGGAAATGAGGATTAGAGAGCGAGACAGACAGACAGAGAGAGACACACACAATCAGAGACAGAGAGACAGAGACAGAGAGAGAGAAGAGGTTCATGGGTAGAAACAGGGAAATGAGGATTAGAGAGACAGACAGAGAGAGACAGAGAGAGAGACAGAGACAGAGAAGAGGTTCATGGGTAGAAACAGGGAAATGAGGATCAGACAGACAGACAGACAGACAGACAGACAGAGAGAAAGAGAGATTGGTTTTAAAAAGGTACATTGATTCAGAATACATTACAGTCCAACAGCTGATACTCAACCACAATCATCTCTTTATCATCCAGCTTACACACAAAAAAGAGTGTCAGGAGAAAAGACCATTGAGTAGTCTAAAGTATTTGCAAAAACAGGAATTCAAAATAAAATAGACCAACATAAACACAAATTCGCCTCAGGGGGTTTGCAGCAACACAACATCCTGTCCTTAGACCCTCACATGGGATGAGGAACAACTCCCTAAAAACCTTTAACAGGGAGAAAAAATAGGAAGAAGCCTCAGGGAGAGCAGCAGAGGTGGGATCTCTCTCCCAAGACGGACAGCGTGCAATGGATGTTGAGTTTACACAATGTACATACCAAAGAAATAAAATGAAACAAAGCCAATACTACAGCCAGGACTTTCCCTCGTTACACAAATTAAAAAAAGATAAACAGATCTTCATCAACTCCCACTATGCACAATACCATCCCCCAGTTCTGGAAAAAAGGCCATGCCTGTATAGACGCTCTGCGCTGTAGGGTGATGTTCCTGGTGGAAACCAGTTTCTGATAAAGTCCTGGAGATCACCAGGTGGACATCCAGCCTGGCTCCATGAATCAGTGGCTCCTCCAGCAGCAGTAAGAGGAAGATCCCCCAGTGCAACACACTCGTCCACCAAATTCGTCTTAAGCATCATCAAGGAGTTGCCATTTCACTGTCTGTACCAGTTTTTTTCAGTCTAAAGATTTCCTGGTCAGTAAATGTGTTTACTTCCAAATCTCCTGTATTTTCACAAAACGTCTGACTGAGTCAACAAAAAGCTGCAAGTCTGGAAAGCAATTTTCCATCTTGACCGCCCTCAAACCCTTGGTGACCTGTAAAAACGTCCTGATTTTCAGGAAAGCACAGCTCCCTTCAGTGTCCCGCTGTGTACGAGGAGAGGAACCTAACTCACAGTCACTTTCTCCTGTGTCCTCCTCATATGAAGAGGAGGACGGCTTTTTACCTTCTGAAACCCTCTTTGCCTTTAAATTGTCCTGTCTACCCTCTGTGGGTTTCCTTTTAATAGACTTTTTTAATTGTATTTCACCATCCGACAGCATCTTCCTCTCCCTCAAGTACAGACTCCGCCACTCTAACAGCCGTCTGCTGTATTTGCTTCTTCCAACCACAATTCACATCTCGCCCAGCCAGGTTGCTACACTCCCCATTCTCCCTGTTTTCATTTCCATCAGCTTCAACCTGTTCAACTTCTGTCACCTTCTCATCATGGTCACCTTTTTTAACCTGCTCAACCTGCCCACCTCCCTCTCCTGCCACCTCAGTCCGTCCGTTTTCCTTGTGTTCTCCAGCCTCGGTCTCTTTCTGCTTCCCCACCTGGTCTGTTTCTCCTGCCCCTCGCTCCCCGGCCTCCTGTCTGCTCTGTGGCAACTTGGCAGCGCCGTCTTCAGCCAGAGATGCGCCGGATGAAAGCGGCCCTTGAGGATCAGACCTACCCTCACTCCCGCCGGGACGAGACCTTATCAAATGCCCCTCAAACCCACAGTCAAAACATTTCATCATGCCGGATGTAATAAAGACAATGTATTCAAACCCGTCGATCCTGAACTTAAGCTTGAGATCCAGATCCTCCACATTATCTCTCAGAATCATGAAGCCTCGTCTCCTATGGGACACAACATGTCTCAAGTGAGGAGCCTGGCAACCGGAAGAGACCACTTTTATCGGGGACACTAGCTGTCCGTATCTTGCAAGTTCCTTCTGTAAAGCGGCATCCCTCATGATCGGGGGGGGGGGGGCATTAGAAATGGTGCTTCTCGTGGCAGGATGAACCAGCGGCAGAACAGGAGTCAACGTGTCCTTGATCACCACACCGCTGTCCACCACCTGGTTGGCTTTATCACCACTATCGATAAACACGACCGCAGCAGTGTTCATCCTGGATGCTGATTTGATGCTCCCATATCCCACATGTTCCCCTACCGCGAGGCAGCACTCCTCCACCGAGCACGTGACCACCGGAGCCGCTTGAATCGCATGCCGGCGTGTCAACTTTTCAAACGCCCTCCCTCCACCTCCCACAGCGGCCAAATTGCCCCACTGAGGGCGGTAGCACCGCTACCGAAAATAAAACAACTCCACTCAGACCTAAAAAAACTAACTAAAAGACAACAACAACAACAACAAGAAAAGCAAATGAAAAGGGACAAGACGGATAGAAAAAAAACTGTTTTAGAAACTCGTTTAAATCGAAGCAACATGCTGCTACTCCGTCCTCACTCGCACTTCTGCTCCGCTCAGCTCCGAGAGAGACAGACAGACAGACAGACAGACAGACAGACAGACAGACAGACAGAGAGAGTGAGAAGTAAAATGAAAGAAAGGGGGAGTTAAAAAGAGAGACAGAAGTAAAAAGATAGAGAGGTGTAAATACAGAAAGAGAAGCAAAAATAAGGTGATATGGTGGAAAGAGGCACAAGAGTAGACAGAGACAGACAAAGAGTGAACGGAGACAGAGGGTCTCTGCAGGAGGGAAGGGGAGGTGAAGGAGTGTCTGCCTTCTCTTACAACGACAAACTGATGTTCATTGATTTGTCTCCTCAACGATGCCATTAAACTGCTACCTAGTAGTTCTGGAGAGAGAGACGGACAGACTTCTCCAAAGCCACCAGCTGCAGATGCATCTTGATTTCATCTATGGGAGGAACTCTCTGTTTCCTTTTTTTCTTTTCTCCTTTTTCCTTACCTGACGCTCCTCCCTCTCTGGCAAGATGTGGATTAACACCTTGGGGGTGGAGGCAGGGGAAGTTAGGCAGAGAAAATATCAAACACCGACCAAGCTGAAAACTTGGCAGTAGAAACGAAACTCATAGCAGATAATTCATGACCCTGGCCTTCTGACACGTTTAAAGCCAAAGAAAGGAGGTCATCCTTTCATTTTGGCCTCGATGACTTTCAGAGCAACCACAGGCTTCAACAGCGGCACTGGCAGGTAGAACAAATACGATAAGACAAGACAAGACAAAATAAGATAAGATAAGATAATTTATTGTCATTGTGCGCACACAACGAAATTTCATTTGGTGACTCTCAGACCAGTAGCACTAGACAAGCATGATGGAGGCTCCAACTCTGAGGAAGAAGCTGTTCCTCAGCCTGTTAGTCGGGGTTTTGATGGTGCAGTATCTTTACCCCGATGGCAAGGGAACACACAGACAGTGACCTGGGCGTCTTGCGTCTTTGCTGATGTTGCTGGCTTTCCTCTGTAGGCAGCCAGCATACACAGCATCCAGGTCTGGGAGCACAGCTCCCACAATCCTCTGTGCTGTCTTTACCACCCGGGCCAAGTCCTTCCTGTTCTCTGCTGTGCAGCTGGCATACCACACTGTGACACATTGACAGAGGATGCTTTCTATTGTACTTCTGTAAAAGTTGACCAGCAGCTGAGAGGGGAGACCGGCTTGTTTAAACTTCCTGAGGAAGAAGAGCCTCTGTTGTGCTTTCTTCACCAGGTGGGAGGTGTTGAGTGACCATGTGAGTTCTTCGGTTATGTGGATTCCCAGGAACTTGATGTTACCCACAATATACACCTCTTCACCCTTTATGTGCAGTGGGGGTGGGGTGGTCTTCCTGGATCTCCTAAAGTCCACAATGATCTCCTTTGTTTTAGGACCAGGTTATTCAGGACCAGGTTGTTCAGGACCAGGTTATTGTCTGAACACCACCAAGCCAGATGTTGGACCTCCTCTCTGGAGAGTGTCTCCTCGTTGTTGGTTATGAGTCCCACTGTAGTGGTGTCATCAGCAAACTTCGCTATAGTGTTGGAGGAGTGTGGGTGAAAAGTGTGAAGAGGGCTGGATTGAGCACACAGCCCTGAGGCACACCTGTGTTCAGGGTGAGGGTTGAAGATGTGTGGTTACCTGTCCTGACATTCTGTGGTCTGTGAGTGAGGAGGTCCATAATCCATGAACAGAGTGAGGTGGTTAATCCTAGGTTGCTGAGTTTGGGTACCAGTTTATGGGGGATTATCGTATTGAAAGCGGGGCTGAAGTCAATAAAAAGTATCCTGACATATGTGTTTGGATGCTCCAGGTGGGACAGGGCTGTATGAAGTGTAATTGAGACTGCGTCCTCCGTAGATCTGTTCCCCCGACAGGCAAATTGGTGGCTGTCCAGATCTGTGGGGATGTCTTTGATGTGAGAGAGTATAATCCTCTCAAAGCACTTCATAAGACCTGGGGTCAGGGCAACTGGGCGATAGTCATTGAGGCAACTTACTACTGCTGTCTTCTTGGGTACAGGTACAATGTTGGTGGATTTAAGGCAGGTGGGGACTACAGCCTGCTGTAAGGAGAGGCTGAAGAAGTCGGTGAACACCCGTTAGTTGGTCTTCAGTGTGCAGCCCGACACCCTGTCTGTTCCTGCTGCTTTGGAGATATCGATTCTCCTCGGAGTGGAATTCACCTGATGGTGCTGTAGGACGAGTGCATGCTTGTCCTTGAGCAGGGTCATTTGGGCCCTCACTCCGCTGTTCTGCATTTTGAAGCGTGGAAAGAATTGGGTAAGTGTGTCGGGGAGTGTGCTGTCACGGCTGATGTGTGAGGTGCTGCATTTGTAATTCGTTATGGTTTTAATACCTCTTCACATGCTCCGGAGGTTGTTGTTGTATGTGAAGTGCCCCTCAATGTACTGCTTGTACCTGCGTTTAGCCTCTCTAATGCCCTTCTCAGGCATTTTTGTAAACCAGCATGTCACCTGTCCTGAATCAGAATCAGAATCATCAGAATACTTTATTCATCCCCGAGGGGAAACTGGGTTCTATTACAGCCATGGCTTCTGGTTCGGACATACCTTGATGGTTTTGGTGGTTAGTACTGTCTCAGTACAGAAGTGAATGAAGGCCAGGACGGCTGAAGTGTATTCCTCTAAGTCTGCTCCCTGTGCAAACACTTCCCAGTCTGTGCTTCCAAAGCAGTCCTGCAGTAGTGAGGTGGCTTCCTCACTCCAAACGTGGACAGTTTTAACAGCTGGGCTTTTTCTGCAGATTAGAGGTTTATAGGATGGAGTCATTACCAGTGAGATGTGGTCTGATAAGTTGAGGTGCGGCTTTATATGCTCCTGGGATGTTGGTGTAAACTTGGTCCAGAATACTTCTGTGTCTGGTTAGGAAGTTGATATTCTTGTGGAGTTTGGGCAGCACTGTCTTTAGTTCTGAGTGGTTAGTCTCCTGCCACAATCACGGTTCCCTCTGGATGTGCATTCAGCTGGTTGTTGATAATGCTGAGCAGTTCCTCCAGTGCTATCGTAGCGTTAGCATGTGGTGGTGTGTAAATAGCTGCGATTAAGATGGCAGAAAACTCCCTCGGCAGGTAAAATGGCCTGCATTTCACAGCCAGGTATTCTAAGTCAGGGGAGCAGTGTGTCCCAATAATGTTCGTAGCTGTACACCAGTCATTAGTTACATAAATACACACTCCTCCACCTTTGCTCTTACCGGAGGCTGCTGTCCTGTCTGCTCGGTAAACAGAGTGCCCTGCAAGGTCAATGGCCGCGTCAGGAACGGCACTGTCCAGCCAGGTCTCTGTGATGATCATCACACAGCTGTCCATCTTGTGCGACGTACTCCTCAGTCTTATTCTGTCCATCTTACTGACAAGAGACCGCGAGTCAGCAAGAAAGAGACTCAGCAGGACTGGTCTATGCCGGTTAGCCCTTAGCCTAGCTTGTAGGCCGCTCCTCTTACCCGCCGTGCGAGCAGTTTCACATCTCGATCCAACCTGCCAGACCCATTCAACTCAGGGGAGGATGCTGACTATCAGGAATGTGCTGCCAGCTGACCAACACACACACACACACACACACACACACACACACACACACACACACTCTTGTACTGTTATCTTTGTGAGGACTCTCATTGGCTACATGCATTCCCTAGCCCTTAACCATAAGCTTAACCATCAGAACTACATGTCTAACTTCAACCCTAAACCCAAGTTCTAACCCTAAAATTGACCTTTAAAGAAGTGACGACCGAACAAAATGTCCTCACGCTGCAAAAAAACAACAACAAAAACACAAAAACAAAGAGTCCTAACAGTAGTAGTAATATTATTATCCAAAGGATGCTCGAGTCCTCCATGTTTTGGGATTTACAACATGTTGGGCTTTACAACATAGTATGTATCCATCAGTGACCTTTTGTTACGGCCACGGGTGTGTCCGTGTCCGTATAGTTGTGTTGTGTTGTGTTGCGTCCTGTATCTAACCCTCACTCTCACTCTACACTCAGGTGTCCGCCAGGCGCTCCTCATCACCTGATCAACCGCTCAACAAATCAACCCACTTCCATCAGCTGTGCAGTGTCCCCTTTAAACCCCCACATGTGTTCAGTTCACCGGCCAGCTAGCTTAGTTAGTGTGTGATTTTAGTTTGTGTGGTGTAGCTGCTTTGTGTTGATGTCTCTGTAGCTACTTTGTGTTTGTAATGTCTGGCTCGTTTTCGGTTAAGTTTTGCTATTGAAAGCTTCTTGTTGAGGATGTCGACCTGCTCCTTTACAGAGCGAATCTTCCTCAGGGCCTCTTCGGCAGCCATCTTCTTGCCTTCCCTTCGCTCCCTCTCTTCCAGGTCCTTCTGCCTCAGCTCCTCTGCCTCCGACTTGGTCCTCTCAGCCGCCACGAGCTGGACTTTGTCCCTCTGCTCCTTGAGATGCTGCATCAGCCTGATGTTTTGCTCCTGCATGTCCTCAAATGCCTGGCCTGTCACATCCATCTCCCTGAGCAAGGCATCCTCCTGTTGTTTTGCTCAGGGAGATGACATCTTACCTTGATCCACTTGCCCAAAGAACTAAACATACTCAAGATTTAAACAATGCAAAACATAACCAAAAACGGGCCAGACATTACAAACACAAAGTAGCTACAGAGACAAAGACATCAACACAAAGTAGCTACACCACAATAACTAAAATCACACACTAATTGTAGAGTCAGAATGAGGGTTAGATACAGAAAGCAACACAAAGCTACTATACGGACACACCCATTGCTGTAACACCTTTACTTAAAATTATCAGAATTTTGTTTACGGTAGGAAAACAGGAAAGTAGAAAGATCTAATATTGAATAATAAATACATTTAAATATTTGTAAAAAAAAGTTATGTAGATTTCTGTCTTTAATTAAACATGTTAATCGTTTATAGTAGCCTGCAGTAGGTCAAAGGTCGGCATGCATAAAATATTGTGTGATATGAATAAAATGAATAATCCTTCGGGGGGGAAATTCAAATGAAAATATAGCCACAAGCAGCGATTCTGGGGTTCGAACCAACACAGAAAGTTGGAAGTTGAAAGCTTCAACAGCTTAATTAAAAATATCCATCAAGTTTTGTGATGTTTGGACAAACTGCCATTAATCAATAGCCAAATTTGAGCCAGGCCCATGCATGTGTTTGGAACTAGTGGTGCCTCCTGTTGAGCGATTTCGAAATAGTTTTACGATGTTTAACCTTGTTCTGAAAATATCCAGCAAGTTTTGTAACGATTGGACAAAGAATTTCTGATTTATAGTCTGATTTGAGTTTTGCTATGTCCATTTTTTTTCATTTGTAATGCCCCCTACTGGTCTATTTGATTGAAACCTTAAGTGTATGCTTCAGGCACGTATGTAGACATCCAGCAAGTTTTGTGATGACTGGCCCAACGGTTGTTGATACTGAACTATTTACGTGTTGAGCCACGCCCTTGTGGAGTTCATTGGTCAATATCCCGAAAACTAAATAAGATATCAACAAGCTTTAAGGTTTAAAATCAAAACTGAAAGTTTTTTACCTATCGTGGCAAGAACGTTTATTGAAATACAAGCATGCTTTATCTGCTGCAAAAGCAGTGCATCTATCTCAATCAATATTAATAAACATAACCCCAGATTTCTTTGACACTGTAGCTAAACTTGATAGAAAGCAGCCGTCTATTAGCTGCTCACCATTCATGGGTTTCTAGACTTTTTCTGCAATAAGGTTGATGAGATCATAAACAAAATTAGTTCTTCAACTCCATCTACTCCTGCAGATCCTGTCTTACCAAATTCATATCTATACAATGAGTCACTGACAGTTCCAGTTATTACAGCTTTTGAGACTATCTCTCTTGATACTTTGACTAAGTTCGTGTCAGCTTCTAAACCAACTACTTGCCTACTTGACCCCTTACCAGCAAAACCTTTTAAAGACCTCTGGCCTTTCCTGGGACCTACAATGCTAGACATTGTTAATTTATCTCTTACTACTGGCGTTGTTCCCAGCAGTTTTAAGACAGCTGTGGTTAAACCTGTACTTAAAAAACAACACCTTGATCCAGGGTCTCTTAATAACTATCGGCCAGTCTCTAATCTTCTATTCTTTTCTAAAGTACTAGAGAGAGTTGTGTATCAACAACTTTCCACCCATATAGAAGAAAACCATCTATATGAACCTTTTCAGTCAGCTTACAGGCCCTGTCACTCCACTGAAACTGCTCTGACTAGAGTGGTGAACAATCTTTTACTGGCTATGGACTCTTGATTCCACTTCCGTGCTTCTACTACTGGACCTCAGCGCAGCCTTTGACACCACTGATCACTGTATACTATTAGACAGATTAAACTGATTTTGGTGTCTCTGGTTTAGCTCTCTCTTTGCTTAAGTCATACTTTTCTGGAAGAACACATTGTGTCTGCTATAGTAATATTACATCAAAATTATCTGACGTTAAATATGGTGTACCTCAGGGCTCAGTTCTTGGCTCAGTTCCTCTTCCTGCCCAAGAAGAAAAGATTTCCAGTTTGACAGAACAAGAGAAAAATAAAAAAGGTTCTTTAGGAACTAACATTTCCTTCATAGTAAGTTCAACTACTCGGGATCGGTTTCTTTTGTTTTAAGAGTTTGTTCTGAACCTGTCCATTGGCACTGGCCCTGTCGGTCCATCTCAGCCTTGCCATGTGTCTGTGTCTATGGGATACAAATGGCCAGTGTCACTATGAGTCTGGATCAGAGTGGTGAAGCTGATGCATGGCTCAGCGTCAAAGCAAAACAAAGACAGGAACGTCTCATTAGACACTGCAGCACCGATATGTCGCCGTATCTGACTGATGGCTTAGTCACACAGAAGACATCTGATTCATATCAGGATATCTGCAATTTCTTTGGGCGGGAAAGGTGCTGAGGAAGAAATCCTCTGTCAGGGATCAGATTTTCTATAGATTAAGAGGCCCTTCGGCTCCATTCCCTCAGCTTCACTTTTCTGTCATTAGGTACATTGGAGTGAATAGGTTTCTAATGGACTTCCAGACACAGGAGTCCTGTTTGTTCTTCAAGAAAGTCAAAGAGATCACTCTTCTTGTGGACAAATACTGCCACACTTACAATAAAGTGGTCAGTTAGCACAATTAGCACAAAATAACAGACTTAGACAGCCATTAATATCAAAATTTCAACGCTAATAATCTGCACTTCCAGTAAGTGCTGGTGGTCTATATTTAGTCTTTTTAAACTGTAACCCCTTCCCTTCATTTCATTTTGACAGGGAAATGGACATTCTCCTGTCAAGAGAGCTGTTCTACATTGCCTTCATGTACCAGAATGCATTGCAGGAGAGATTCTAGTTGGTGGAGATTAGAAAGTTAATATCTCAGCCAATCGGCATTGTAATTCTCCTGTCATCCACTGATGCCAACGGACCCTTAACCCTTAATAGGTAAATGTTCACTTCTATTCTTCTTCTTTTTTTTGGATTTTCCCCCCTTTTTCTCCCCTATTGTACTCGGCCAATTACCCCACTTTTCCGAGCCGTCCCGGTCTCTGCTCCGCCCCCTCTGCTGGTCCGGGGAGGGCTGCAGACTACCACATGCCTCCTCCCATACATGTGGAGTCACCAGCTGCTTCTTTTCACCTGACAGTGAGGAGTTTCACCAGGGGGACGTAGCGCGTGGGAGGATCATGCTATTCCCCCCAGTTCCCCCTCCCCCCTGAACAGGTACCGCGACCGACCAGAGGAGGCGCTAGTGCAGCGACCAGGACACATACCCACATCCGGCTTCCCACCCGCAGACACAGCCAACAGTCTCCATCTGTAGGGACACGCGACCAAGCCGGAGGTAACACAGGGATTCGTACCGGCGATCCCCGTGGTGGTAGGCAATGGAAAAGTCCACCACACCACCCGGACGCCCCGAATGTTCATTTCTAAATCAATAATAATAATAAATCAATCTTATATAGCGCTTTTCTAAAACTCAAAGTGGCTTTTCAATAAACGGAGTGAAACAAGACGACAGATGAACATAACACAGACATACAGGGGTGGATGGGAAGGGTGGGGCAGACATACAGGGGTGGATGGGAAGGGGGGCAGACATACAGGGGTGGATGGGAAGGGTGGGGCAGACATACAGGGGTGGATGGGAAGGGGGGGGCAGACATACAGGGGTGGATGGGAAGGGGGGCAGACATACAGGGGTGGATGGGAAGGGGCAGACATACAGGGGTGGATGGGAAGGGGGGGGGGCAGACATACAGGGGTGGATGGGAAGTGGGGGGGGGGCAGACATACAGGGGTGGATGGGAAGTGGGGCAGACATACAGGGGTGGATGGGAAGTGGGGGGGGGGCAGACATACAGGGGTGGATGGGAAGGGGGGGGGCAGACATACAGGGGTGGATGGGAAGTGGGGGGGGCAGACATACAGGGGTGGATGGGAAGTGGGGGGCAGACATACAGGGGTGGATGGGAAGTGGGGGGGGCAGACATACAGGGGTGGATGGGAAGTGGGGGGCAGACATACAGGGGTGGATGGGAAGTGAGGGGGGGGCTAAGAGAGGGAGAAGCGGCAGCCACACACACGATGCCAGCAGGACTCTGCCACTTGGACAGATACACAAAGGGAAAGAAAAACACACATCATACATCAGCGATCCAGAGCTCCAACAGCTGGGCGGCTGCTTGAGCTCTCGGTGAAATACAAAAGTCAGAATGTAAACAGGAAGTGAAGCGTCTGGCTCATAACCCCTGCTGAGTTAAGTCATTTTAAATAACCCGCTTACCTATACAGTAGCAGAGAAGGATTGACAGCCCAACTGCCACGCCCACAGCCACGAGGGCGGTGCACCTCCAGGAGCAATGTCTGGGGGACTTCTTGAATTTAAAAGCTCCTCTGGAGAGGCTGTTCCGGGGCAAAGGGCGAGCCGGCGTGGAGTAAACCGCTCCCGTCGCCATGCTGTAACCCGGAGTCGCTGCACCGAAGAATGGCGTTGTTCCTGTGCCTGTTTTAAAGAGAAAGTGCCTGGGGAGAAAACGTTATAAATTACATTATGTATATATATATATATATATTTACACATATACTAGTATACATAAAAACAAACCAAGTGGAACAGAAAATAGAACATAAAAGCAGCACAGAAGCCAAACTTAAACTGACAAAACACATCAACCGTTTGCTGAAATCAGCTTTAACTTTAGTGTCCCACGATCCTTTTACCCACGCTACAACAGCCCACCACTGAATAAAACAGGTCATAGGTCATGGTCAGTGTACAAGACTTCAATCTGTCTACTGCTCCACCAAGCTTCAATTAAACCCATTCTGGTCAAAAATATATGAAAATACACACACACACACACACACACACACACACACACACACACACACACACACACACAGATAGACATACAGACACACACACACACACACACACACACACACACACACACACACACACACACACACGTATGACCCAGCCACTGAGGATGCAGAGCCAGGGCATCTTAGAGCCGGTCCCAAGCCCGGATAAATGTGGAGGGATGTGTCACGAAGGGCATCCAGTGAAAAGTCTTTGCCAAATCAAATATCCATCCATCCATTATTCGAACCGCTTATCCTGCTCCCCAGGTTGTGGGGATGGTGGAGCCTCTCCCAGCAGTCCCAGCACGCAGACCCGGGTTGTGGAGATGCTGGAGCCTCTCCCAGCAGTCCCAGCACGCAGACCCGGGTTGTGGGGCTGCTGGAGCCTCTCCCAGCAGTCCCAGCACGCAGACCCGGGTTGTGGGGATGGTGGAGCCTCTCCCAGCAGTCCCAGCACGCAGACCCGGGTTGTGGGGATGGTGGAGCCTCTCCCAGCAGTCCCAGCATGCAGACCCGGGTTGTGGGGCTGCTGGAGCCTCTCCCAGCACGCAGACCCGGGTTGTGGGGCTGGTGGAGCCTCTCCCAGCACGCAGACCCGGGTTGTGGGGCTGGTGGAGCCTCTCCCAGCAGTCCCAGCACGCAGACCCGGGTTGTGGGGATGGTGGAGCCTCTCCCAGCAGTCCCAGCACGCAGACCCGGGTTGTGGGGCTGCTGGAGCCTCTCCCAGCAGTCCCAGCACGCAGACACGGGGACAACATGCAAACTCCACACAGAGGACGACCTGGGACCACCCCCAAGGTTGGACCACCCCGGGTCCGAACCCAGGACCTTCTTGCTGTGAGGCGCTCGCGCTAACCACTGCGCCACCCCAATCAAATATGCGGATCCTAAATCGGATTTGCATACCGGACCGGTCGAGGCCCGGGTTACCCACGACTGCCACCGGTACCGTTGGCGACACATACACTCATATATACATGAATACAAAAATACATATATGATGTGGATGATGTGATGATATCTGCCTGTAACATGTTTAACCCTGAGTCTAAAGAGCTTGAAAACTCTCAAACTTACACAACCCCCCCCCCCCACAGCGTCTACGGTGTTCGGCCACCTCCTCTGAGGACCATGGCGGCAATGGGAGATCTGGTATAATCCTGACATTGGGAAAGGTGAACAAAAAGTACCCCATAAAAAACAATCATCTCCCACTTGCTCTTTTACAACTGGGCTTTGGCTAATAGTCCATTACACCTGGGGTAATTAAGCGGGTTTAATCAAATGCACTACAGAGCCATTGTCCTATTAACTTTTAAACCCCACGTGGAAAGCTCTTAAGTAAATGAATCGATCCGTGTTGCCATTCTTGCCTCTTAGAGATGAATGCGGCCAAATGCCTTCGGCCTCAGAATACTATCAGGAAAATTAGACGGCTTGACCCTTTCCATCAAATCCTCATCCAAGCCAGAATCCCTCTGGTCTAGGAATAACACGTGATCACCTGCTGCTTGTCATTCGAGGTCTGAAAAGTGTGTCTACTTTATGACGGAGTACTTAAAGCAACCGTAAAAACATTCTCCAATGACCCTCAGTGTGCAGTAAAACTCCTCGGCTCTGGCAGCTTACCCAGCGCTCTGTCGTCACACGTGCTACCTTTAGCTTTAGCCTTTAGCATCATAACTCATGTGCAAGCAGAACGTCGTGTTTATGGACGGAGAGATGAGGCTCATTAAACACGCCGCGTGACGGCCGCAGAGCCACTAACTCACATCACTGCATAAACAACCTCTCTTTCACTTTTAGCCCCACGTCTTCCACTCACCGTCTCTACGGCCCTCCCTCGCTCGTCCTTCAACTTCTACTTCCTGCTGTTTTCACTTCTACTTCCTGGTGTTTTAACTTCTACTTCCTGGTGTTTTCACTGCTACTTCCTGGTGTTTTAACTTCTACTTCCTGGTGTTTTAACATCTACTTCCTGCTGTTTTCACTTCTACTTCCTGGTGTTTTCACTGCTACTTCCTGGTGTTTTAACTTCTACTTCCTGGTGTTTTAACATCTACTTCCTGGTGTTTTGACTGCTACTTCCTGGTGCTTTGACATCTACTTCCTGGTGTTTTGACTTCTACTTCCTGGTGTTTTAACATCTACTTCCTGGTGTTTTAACATCTACTTCCTGGTGTTTTGACATCTACTTCCTGGTGTTTTCACTGCTACTTCCTGGTGTTTTGACTTCTACTTCCTGGTGTTTTGACTTCTACTTCCTGGTGTTTTAACATCTACTTCCTGGTGTTTTCACTTCTACTTCCTGGTGTTTTCACTGCTACTTCCTGGTGTTTTAACTTCTACTTCCTGGTGTTTTAACATCTACTTCCTGGTGTTTTGACTGCTACTTCCTGGTGCTTTGACATCTACTTCCTGGTGTTTTGACTTCTACTTCCTGGTGTTTTAACATCTACTTCCTGGTGTTTTAACATCTACTTCCTGGTGTTTTGACTTCTACTTCCTGGTGTTTTAACATCTACTTCCTGCTGTTTTAACATCTACTTCCTGGTGTTTTGACATCTACTTCCTGGTGTTTTAACATCTACTTCCTAGTGTTTTAACATCTACTTCCTGGTGTTTTGACATCTACTTCCAGGTGTTTTAACTTCTTTTTCCTAGTGTTTTGACTTCTACTTCCTGGTGTTTTAACATCTACTTCCTGGTGTTTTAACATCTACTTCCTGGTGTTTTAACATCTACTTCCTGGTGTTTTAACTTCTACTTCCTGGTGTTTTGACATCTACTTCCTGGTGTTTTAACATCTACTTCCTGGTGTTTTAACTTCTTTTTCCTAGTGTTTTAACATCTACTTCCTGGTGTTTTAACATCTACTTCCTGGTGTTTTGACTTCTACTTCTTGGTGTTTTGACTGCTACTTCCTAGTGTTTTAACATCTACTTCCTGGTGTTTTAACATCTACTTCCTGGTGTTTTAACATCTACTTCCTGGTGTTTTGACTTCTACTTCCTGGTGTTTTAACATCTACTTCCTGGTGTTTTAACATCTACTTCCTGGTGTTTTGACTTCTACTTCCTGGTGTTTTAACTTCTACTTCCTGGTGTTTTGACTTCTACTTCCTGGTGCTTTAACATCTACTTCCTGGTGTTTTAACTTCTACTTCCTGGTGTTTTAACTTCTTTTTCCTAGTGTTTTAACATCTACTTCCTGGTGTTTTGACATCTACTTCCTGGTGCTTTAACATCTACTTCCTGGTGTTTTAACATCTACTTCCTGGTGTTTTAACATCTACTTCCTAGTGTTTTAACATCTACTTCCTGGTGTTTTGACTTCTACTTCCTGGTGTTTTAACATCTACTTCCTGGTGCTTTAACATCTACTTCCTGGTGTTTTAACATCTACTTCCTGGTGTTTTAACTTCTTTTTCCTAGTGTTTTAACATCTACTTCCTGGTGTTTTAACATCTACTTCCTGGTGTTTTAACATCTACTTCCTGGTGTTTTAACTTCTTTTTCCTAGTGTTTTAACATCTACTTCCTGGTGTTTTGACTTCTACTTCCTGGTGCTTTAACATCTACTTCCTGGTGTTTTAACATCTACTTCCTGGTGTTTTGACTTCTACTTCTTGGTGTTTTGACTGCTACTTCCTAGTGTTTTAACATCTACTTCCTGGTGTTTTAACATCTACTTCCTGGTGTTTTAACATCTACTTCCTGGTGTTTTGACTTCTACTTCCTGGTGTTTTAACATCTACTTCCTGGTGTTTTAACATCTACTTCCTGGTGTTTTGACTTCTACTTCCTGGTGTTTTAACTTCTACTTCCTGGTGTTTTGACTTCTACTTCCTGGTGCTTTAACATCTACTTCCTGGTGTTTTAACATCTACTTCCTGGTGTTTTAACTTCTTTTTCCTAGTGTTTTAACATCTACTTCCTGGTGTTTTGACTTCTACTTCCTGGTGCTTTAACATCTACTTCCTGGTGCTTTAACATCTACTTCCTGGTGTTTTAACATCTACTTCCTGGTGTTTTAACTTCTTTTTCCTAGTGTTTTAACATCTACTTCCTGGTGTTTTAACATCTACTTCCTGGTGTTTTAACATCTACTTCCTGGTGTTTTAACTTCTTTTTCCTAGTGTTTTAACATCTACTTCCTGGTGTTTTGACTTCTACTTCCTGGTGTTTTAACATCTACTTCCTGGTGTTTTAACTTCTACTTCCTGGTATTTTGACTTCTACTTCCTGGTGTTTTGACTTCTATTCTATTCTGTTGCTTACCAACATTGGGATCGGCGGTTCGAATCCCTGCATTACCTCCGGCTTGGACGGGTGTCCCTGTAGACACAATTGGCCGTGTCTGTGGGTGGGAATTCGGATGTGGGTATGTGTCCTGGTTGCTGCACTAGCGCCTCCTCTGGTCGGTCGGGGCGCCTGTTCATGGGGGAGGGGAACTGGGGGGAATAGTGTGATCCTCCCACGTGCTACGTCCCCCTTGTGAAACTCCTCACTGTCAGGTGAAAAGAAGCGGCTGGTGACTCCACATGTATGGGAGGAGGCCTGTGGTAGTCTGCAGCCCTCCCTGGATCAGCAGAGGGGCTGGAGCAGCTACTGGGATGGCTTGGAAGAGCGGGGTAATTGGCCAAAATACAATTGGGGGGAAACGGGTGGGGGGTGTTAAAGGCTGAGTTGGAATGTGGAGTGAAGTCAGGAGAAGGTACAAGTTGACAGAAGACAGACTCGGTGTGTGTGGACCAGTGTGTGGAACAGTGTGTACGGGGCCTCGGCAGCAGCAGATTCCATAAGATGTAGCGGGGGAAGAAAATGAGGTCAGAACTTACACAACGTCTGAAGCAGCACACACACACACACACACACACACACACACACACACACACACACACACACACACACACACACACACACACACACACACCACACACACACACACACACCACACCATATCTGGTGGTTCTGCATAAGTGGTGAGATCTGATGAGGGAGGGAGGATGGTGTGTGTGTGTGTGTGTGTGTGTGTGTGTGTGTGTGTGTGTGTGTCTCTGTGTACACAGCATTGGAAAGAGGCAAATTGATACAGCAATTTGCACAGACAAGCAGGACTCACAGATGAGCCGGCACCAGACAGACCAGCAGGAGTGTGTGAGGGCCACCCTTCTGATGTGTTCATGTGAGCATACAGGAGTGTGAGTGTGAGTATATAGGAGTGTGAGTGTGAGTATACAGGAGTGTGAGTGTGAGTATACAGGAGTGTGTGTGAGTATACAGGAGTGTGAGTGTGAGTATACAGGAGTGTGAGTGTGAGTATACAGGAGTGTGAGTGTGAGCATACAGGAGTGTGAGTGTGAGTATACAGGAGTGTGTGTGAGTATACAGGAGTGTGAGTCTGAGTATACAGGAGTGTGAGTGTGAGTATACAGGAGTGTGAGTGTGAGCATACAGGAGTGTGAGTGTGAGTATACAGGAGTGTGAGTGTGAGTATACAGGAGTGTGAGTGTGAGTATACAGGAGTGTGAGTGTGAGTATACAGGAGTGTGAGTGTGAGTATACAGGATTGTGTCTGAGTATACAGGAGTGTGTCTGAGTATACAGGAGTGTGAGTGTGAGTATACAGGAGTGTGAGTGTGAGCATACAGGAGTGTGAGTGTGAGTATACAGGAGTGTGAGTGTGAGTATACAGGAGTGTGTCTGAGTATACAGGAGTGTGAGTGTGAGTATACAGGAGTGTGAGTGTGAGTATACAGGAGTGTGTCTGAGTATACAGGAGTGTGAGTGTGAGTATACAGGAGTGTGAGTGTGAGCATACAGGAGTGTGAGTGTGAGTATACAGGAGTGTGAGTGTGAGTATACAGGAGTGTGTCTGAGTATACAGGAGTGTGAGTGTGAGTATACAGGAGTGTGAGTGTGAGTATACAGGAGTGTGAGTGTGAGTATACAGGAGTGTGAGTGTGAGCATACAGGAGTGTGAGTGTGAGCATACAGGAGTGTGAGTGTGAGTATACAGGAGTGTGAGTGTGAGCATACAGGAGTGTGAGTGTGAGCATACAGGAGTGTGAGTGTGAGTATACAGGAGTGTGTCTGAGTATACAGGAGTGTGAGTGTGAGTATACAGGAGTGTTCATGTGAGTATACAGGAGTGTGAGTGTGAGTATACAGGAGTGTGAGTGTGAGTATACAGGAGTGTTCATGTGAGTATACAGGAGTGTGAGTGTGAGTATACAGGAGTGTGAGTGTGAGTATACAGGAGTGTGAGTGTATTGTAATAATAATAATAAGAATATCCAGCTCATGTAAACGGACTGCAGACATACAGCATGGACAACAAGCTCAGCACCACTACACCAGGGCTGCTGCTGCTCGTGTTCCTGAGCGACTACAGTTTCCAGTACTGCTGATGAATTATTGACATGATGTGTTATGATAACTGAAGAAAGATGACATGAGCACAGCATCACAAACACACCACAGAATAAACACGTGTTTGCATAAATTACACAATCCAGTTCATCTTATTTTACTGTTAATTTTAGCCGTGAGCATCCAAAAGGAAATTCCATGCACTACTTCTGAAACCTGATATGTTGGAGTCCACATACACGGTAGATGTAGGCTTCTGTTGGTCTCGCCTATAATCACTTCCATACATCACATGTACGGCTACAGAGTGTCAGTAAGCTGTCAAAATGCCGCGTGCCAACATCGCCCAAAGACAAATTCCAGCAGACTTCTGCACTCGGCAGCTGAAGGGATCCTCGTTGTGCCGGCTTCCCCAGTCCGTCTGGCTGCTGAGCCGTGTGAGGCTGCAGAGATGAAATGCTTTGGACATGATTAACAAACACAGCAGCAGTGTAAATGTCTGCTGCTGTAGTCGCTGGACAACCGGCGGTAATTGATTACAGCCAGTGTGACGCAACGCAGCACATTACTATGCTAATCCAGCCCGGCCTGCACACTGCAGACTGGAGACTGGAGACTGGAGACGGCAGACTAGAGACGGCAGACTGCAGACTGGAGACGGCAGACTGGAGACTGGAGACTGGAGACTAGAGACTGGAGACTGGAGACTGGAGACTAGAGACGGCAGACTGCAGACTGGAGACGGCAGACTGGAGACTGGAGACTGCAGACTGCAGACGGCAGACGGCAAACTGGAGACTGGAGACTGGAGACTGCAGACTGGAGACTGGAGACTGGAGACGGCAGACTGCAGACTGCAGACTGCAGATGGCAACCTGGAGACTGCAGACTGGAGACTGGAGACTGGAGACGGCAGACGGCAAACTGGAGACGGCAGACTGCAGACTGGAGACTGGAGACTGCAGACTAGAGACGGCAGACTGCAGACTGGAGACGGCAGACTGGAGACTGGAGACTAGAGACTAGAGACTGGAGACTGGAGACTGGAGACTAGAGACGGCAGACTGCAGACTGGAGACGGCAGACTGGAGACTAGAGACTGGAGACTAGAGACGGCAGACTGCAGACTAGAGACGGCAGACTGCAGACTGGAGACGGCAGACTGGAGACTGGAGACTGGAGACTAGAGACTGGAGACTAGAGACGGCAGACTGCAGACTGGAGACGGCAGACTGGAGACTGCAGACTGGAGACTGGAGACTGCAGACTGCAGACTGCAGACTAGAGACGGCAGACTGCAGACTGGAGACGGCAGACTGGAGACGGCAGACTGGAGACGGCAGACTGCAGACTGGAGACTGCAGCAGAGCTGTGGGCCGTGGGCAGGAGGAGACAGAAGACTCAAAGAAGGTGACAGAGAATCACAGGATGACAGAAAGACATAGATACAGGACTAGAGAGAAAGAAACAGACAGAGCGACGAACAGAGAGCGAGCGAGAAGCATAAAGAGAGACAGACAGAGAGAGAGAGAGCAAGAGAGAGAATGACAGAGAGAGGGTGAGAGAGAAAGACAGACAGAGAGACAGAGAGGGAGCAAGAGAGAAGGTGAGAGACAGGGAGAGGGGGTGGGAGAGACAGACAGACAGACAGACAGACAGATGGGGGGTGAGAGAGAGCGAGAAAGAGAGAGAGAGACAAAGCTGAATGGCTGTGTATCAATGTGTTTTTGGCGTCCATCTGTCCATCCCGTGGAGATGGTAGGAAGACAGAGGCAGCAGCCAGGCGGCTCTCCTGTGCTCTCTCAACATGGCTTGTCATCTAGATGACATTTGAAAACATCCTCACAGAGGACAAAAGACCAAATGAAAGAGTGGGTGGATTTGTCTGCGGCTTAAGCTCCAACCAGCGGGGCGAGGGAGCACACTAGAAACAACTGGACTCTGCGCCCTCCGAATATGTAATCTGCCTATTAGCCGCCCTATTGTGTTAGCATTAGCATTTCGAGGTGAACGCCGGAATAATAAACTGGCTCAACACTGCAGGCCGAGTGAGACTACAGACGTAGAGGGTCTCAATGGCCCTCCCACGCCACCCTCTCTCTCTGTTTGCCACCTGTCCTCTTGATGGTGAGCCCGCTAACAGGTGCTGGTGTGCACCAGCAGAGCCTCGCTGGTGTGATGGCATTTCCC
Organism: Lampris megalopsis; assembly: GCA_022114975.2. Lineage (NCBI taxonomy): Eukaryota > Metazoa > Chordata > Actinopteri > Lampriformes > Lampridae > Lampris > Lampris megalopsis. The sequence goes on along the minus strand of JAJHIY020001536.1, from coordinate 56,291 downwards.
GCTGGCAGTCACCTTCCCGAGGCAGTTCTCGCTTGGCAGGGTTTATGTCGTCACGCTCCCCGGTGAGCTCGGCTTGTCTGCACACAGATCCAGTCCAGTAACGATGGCTTGATCCAGCCAAGGATATGAAGTGCTGGGCTTCTGTGCATATAGACTGAAGATGGACTTTGCCGTCCACTTCAGAAGGTAGAATTCATTCATGAAACACAGAAGCAGGGAAGTGGATGGATGCCATCAGCTGAACGGTGATCGATATTGGTCTCTCTAGTTGGTTCTGTTGAGTTCTACTAGCTAAACCAGCGGTGAATAAGGAACACTTTATTTGTCATTTCATTTCAAATAGTCTCCCCTGCCCACAGCAGTGCAACACAAAGACAAAAACACACATATCCAAAAACCACAAGAACTACAAGAACACACACGCTAACTGACACATAGGATATCTAAACTAACACACATATCCAAAAACTACAAGAACTACAAGAACACACACGCTAACTGACACATAGGATATGTAAACTAACACACATATCCAAAAACTACAAGAACTACAAGAACACACACGCTAACTGACACATAGGATATGTAAACTAACACACATATCCAAAACAATAAAATAAAATAAAACACTGTCCAGAAGAAGGAACGCCAGCAGTCAGGATGACTGTCGGAACCGCCGGTCTGCGTGGGCTAGCAGTTAGCTTAGCCCGTCCCGCGTCCTGTCAGACTGCCCTCGGTGTTTCCTCCCTGGGTGCAGCTCCAGGCGGGGCCGTGGGCCCTGGGCCCACCGGACACAGCAGACCAGGCTCTCCCAGCCAGACACCCCCCCCCCCCGCACTCCACACGACCACACCAAAACCACCACAGTCAACGGCAGGTGAGGAACCAGCCATCATTTCAAAATACACCCTTACTCTACCAGTTCGGAGGCCGTTTTCATGATTATTATTATTATTATTATTATGACTATTGCTATGAGGTGAAGAGAAATGTCTGGGTAGTATTAGGATGATTCAGACTATTGCATTGTAAAATGTTCGTTTCCCTGAACCGATGTACTGTGAACAAAGACTTACAGGTTACACACACACACACACACACACACACACACACACACACACACACACACACACCTGGAGAGGTAAACACCATGTGCTCCTGGGATGATGTTGCTCTTCTATTTTTTCATCAAGGGGAACAATTCTAACACAGTTGCTGTCAGGGGAATGTTCCGTCAGTGGTACTCTGTGGCGTACAAGGACTTTGGAGCTGGGGACATAATTATATTTCACCAAAATGAGCCTCTTGACATATGGATCCGCTGAAGATTTGCAGTACATTTAAAACTGCTCTGTGTGGCTGGTCAGCCTTTCCAAAAGCTTCACTTTTAAAATGTCGTAATGACTTTTGCGGCTGAATGTCATTGAATTGAGGTGGAATGTGCAGGACGTACATACATAAGAGCAGACCCTTACCTGTGTCTTCCACACCACATAGCCAGTGCTATAGCACATTCACTAATCAATTTCACACATACACTACACTTTAAATAAAGAGTCAAATAGTACTCAAGAATAATAACCACGGCTGTGCATAGGGGGATTTTACTCTCAAAAGGCATGGGGATTCAGGTAATAATGGAATTCAATGGTACATTTACAGTAGGCTAATTGAAAATATCCCTTATTTCTATGGAGCCAAGTGGTAAAGATGGGAAGCTAAGGGGTTTATCAAAAACATGCCATGCACTTTTCCACCAGCAAACTGCTGCCAGTGCCATGACTCTACTACTACTACTATCCCTACTACTACTACTACTACTACTACTACCACTACTACTATCCCTACTATCCCTACTATCCCTACTACTACCACTACTACTATCCCTACTATCCCTACTACTACTACTACTACTACTACCACTACTACTATCCCTACTATCCCTACTACTACTACCACTACTACTACCACTACTACTATCCCTACTATCCCTACTACCACTACTACTACTACTACCACTACTACTATCCCTACTATCCCTACTATCCCTACCACTACTACTACTACTACTACCACTACTACTATCCCTACTATCCCTACCACTACTACTACTACTACTACTACCACTACTACTATCCCTACTATCCCTACTATCCCTACTACCACTACTACTATCCCTACTATCCATACTACTACTACTACTACTACTACTACTACCACTACTACTATCCCTACTATCCCTACTACTACCACTACTACCACTACTACTATCCCTACTATCCCTACTACTACTACCACTACTACCACTACTACTATCCCTACTATCCCTACTACTATCCCTACTATCCCTACTACTACTACTACTATCCCTACTATCCCTACTACTACTACTACTACTACTACTACTATCCCTACTACTACTACTAACCCTACTATCCCTACTACTACTACTACTACTACCACTACTACTACTACTACTACTACTACCACTACTATTATCCCTACTACTACTACTACTACCACTACTACTACTACTGCTACTACTTTCAGCTGCTCCCGTTAGGGGGCGCCACAGCGGATCATCCGTTTCCATCTCTTCCTGTCCTCTGCATCTTCCTCTGTCACACCAGCCACCTGCATGTCCTCCCTCACCACATCCATAAACCTCCTCTTTGGCCTTCCTCTTCTCCTCTTCCCTGGCAGCTCCATATTCAGCATCCTTCTCCCAATATACCCAGCATCTCTCCTCCACACATGTCCACACCATCTCCATCTTGTCTCTCTTGCTTTGTCTCCTAACCGTCCAACCTGAGCGGTCCCTCTAATATACTCGTTCCTAATCCTGTCCTTCTTCATCACTCCCAATGAAAATCTTAGCATCTTCAACTCTGCCACCTCCAGCTCCTCCTCCTGTCTTTTCATCAGTGCCACCGTCTCCAAACCATACAACATAGCTGGTCTCACAACCATCTTGTAAACTTTCCCTTTAACTCTTGCTGGTACCCTTCTGTCACAAATCACTCCTGACACTCTTCTCCACCCACTCCACCCTGCCTGCACTCTCTTCTTCACCTCTCTCCTGCACTCCCCGTTACTTTGGACAGTTGACTCCAAGTATTTAAACTCATACACCTTCATCACCTCTACTCCTTGCATCCTCACCATCCCACTGTCCTCTCTCTCATTCACACATAGGTATTCCGTCTTGCTCCTACTGACTTTCATTCCTCTTCTCTCCAGTGCATACCTCCACCTCTCCAGGCTCTCCTCCACCTGCACCCTACTCTCACTACAGATCACAATGTCATCTGCGAACATCATCGTCCATGGAGACTCCTGCCTGATCTCGTCCGTCAACCTGTCCATCACCATTGCAAACAAGAAAGGGCTCAGAGCCGATCCTTGATGTAATCCTACCTCCATCTTGAACCCATCTGTCATTCCAACCACACACCTCACCACTGCTACACCTCCCTCATACATATCCTGCACCACTCCTACATACTTCTCTGCAACTCCTGACTTCCTCATACAACACCACACCTCCTCTCTCGGCACCCTGTCGTATGCTTTCTCTAAATCTACAAAGACACAGTGTGACTCCTTCTGGCCTTCTCTATACTTCTCCATCAACATTCTCAAAGCAAACATCACATCTGTGGTGCTCTTTCCTGGCATGAAACCATACTGCTGCTGCTGATCATCACCTCTCCTCTTAACCTAGCTTCTATTACTCTTTCCCATATCTTCATGCTGTGGCTGATCAACTTTATACCTCTGTAGTTGCTGCAGTTCTGCACATCGCCCTGGTTCTTGAACATCGGTACCAGTATGCTTCTTCTCCACTCCTCAGGCATCCTCTCACTTTCCAAGATTGTGTTAAACAATCTAGTTAAAAAGTCCACTGCCATCTCTCCTAAACACCTCCATGCCTCCACAGGTAAGTCAGTGTCATGGCTCTGATGGGAACTAAATGAATCCTTCAAACTGAAGATCTGGGGTGTATTGGTGAAAATCGGGAGAAAAGCTGAAATGGAATAATTTCATAGGCCAGGTCTTCGTCAAAGCCTCATGTTCCTTTTTTTTTAAATTATGAAAAAACATACATAAGACACATCTTTCTTTTCTTTTCTATTTTTTACATAATTACACAGATATATGCTTAATCATTAGGACAAGAAGAAAACGCAAGATACGAGACATTCAACTAAAGTTTAAACCACAGATCAACAAGACAGCACTACAGTGCAGTAACCTGCAGGCTTCTGCATGGCTTCTAGCCTACAGACCCCACACCAAATCAAGGATATCAAATATTAAAAATATACATATAGCATCCCCAATACATCTTACCCTACACACTACACCATTTAACCAAAATCCAACATCACCCTCCCTTCTTCCCCAATCACAATAAAAGTGCTCCCCTCCACAAACCCCAAATAAACTCTTCTTCCTGACACAACATGCTGACATCTCTTTCCATTATACCCTTCAAAACTTTCCACACCTCAACTCTCCTCTTTTTATAATGGACTATATTCCTCCTTAACCTGACAGCAAACCTTGCATGGCTTAAAACATCCATCCATCCATTATCTGAACCACCTATCCTGCTCTCAGGGTCACGGGGATGCTGGAGCCTATCCCAGCAGTCGTTGGGCGGCAGGCTGGGAGACACCCTGGACAGGCCGCCAGGCCATCACAGGGCCCGCCCCACACACACACACACACACACACACACACACACACACACACATACATACACACATACCTAGGGACAATGTAGTACGGCCGAGTCACCTGACCTACATGTCTTTGGACTGTGGGAGGAAACCAGAGCCCCCGGAGGAAACCCACACAGACACGGGGAGAACATGACCCCGGGGCTCGAACCCAGGACCTTCTTGCTGTGAGGCGACCGCGCTAACCACTGCACCACCGTGCCGCCAGCTTAAAACATAATTTAATAAATTCACATTACATCCTGTCACCTTACCAGCCACCCCAAACAACCACAATTCTCTCCATTCCATCCTGTCAACAAACCACCTCTCCAACATCTACTTATTAATTCCTTCACTTTCAGCATGTATCCCCCAGCTCACATGCATACATGTTTCCACTCCCACGCCACACTCATCACATCCTTTCTTCACATCCACACCAAACTTACTAATTACTACATTACTGAACACCCTGTTGTGTCTTAATAAGAAGTCAAAGTTCTCACATTCAACACTGCTCCACTTCACTCTCAGATTCCTCCATATCCTCCCTACATCACCTCCTTCACAACCCTCTCCCACACTTTCTCCACAGCTGCTCTTCTCACTTCTCCCCCTCTTAAACATCTATACGTCACTCTCGTTCTCACACTCATCACTCACTCTCTCTCCTTCTCCCACATACAGTTCCATGCCTCATGTTCCTCACTGGGCTCCTTGATTCATGACACACAGCAAGTTCAAATGTCTCCTTTGACTCTCCTGAGTATTAGTAAAATAACTGTCTTAAGAAACTTTGGGGTTCATTCTCAGCACGTTCTTGTTTAAAGATCTTTTGGTGTGTCGTTTTCATGGAGGTGGATTGATATACAGGTGAACTACAACTGGGCCAAATCCACCCCAGAAATCACCAAAACCATCATCACGTTCGCCTCTCTATGTAAAAGTCAAGAAGAGTGCAACAGCAGCAAACACTTACAGAACTGTTCCACGGTATTCTTTACATCTCTAGTTGTTAACGAGTCTCAGTCAAACCTCGTGTCTTTTCTTCGCTTTCAGAGACAAGTGACTTCATCCTTCATCCAGACCTCTGAACACAGTCTCTGCTCGAGTGCAGAGCAGCTGGAAGAAGCTGGACGGACAGCTGTTCACTTGGAAAGCTACTGAGTCCAGCTAGCATCCTCCAGCTTTGAGGATCAACATCTTTATGGGGTCTTTAAACACACCTCACTCGTTACTGCTAATTCGCTTGTAAAATTATAATGCTGACAATTGAGTTTTATATCTTCTAGGTGCCAACGGCAAACACACCAAGGTTACAAATACTGCAGTAAAAACGGAGTTTAGAGATATCAAAGTGCCACTGCCATCCAGAGAGCTCGTGTGATGTAGATTGAGATGACAGTCACTGATCGCCAACAATCCGTGCTGGGGATTTAACACTAGGACGACCAAGGCCGTCATGTTGACAGTTTTGGATTTTCAAAGTTTAATAACTTTGTGGGGGGGAGAAGATACAGACCTGCCACTCCCTCGTTGCTCCTAAAATTGCATATATTTGCATTAAAACGAGTTTTGGATCAATTGCAAAAAAACAACGAAGTTACGATAAGATCTACCAAAAACGACCATGAGCAGCCAACATGACCGCCTCGTAATTTAAGCATCATGTCAGTATTTATGACGTGTGTTGTCACGTCATTTCCTTCGTGAAGTTCGTTGCTGTGTCCTAGAAACACACTAGCATCCTCCAGTGCAGCGAAATAGTCTGAACTTGATGTGTGATGATGTCCAACATGTCTGGTTACAGACGCCGCTACAGACGCACCATGACTACCACCGAGGCCTTGCAGTATTTACAGGAGCTGGACAGTGGCCATTTTAATTGTTTAAAAATAGTATCAATGTTGTTAAAATGTTAATTTTGGTATCAGTTAGTTTCATAACAGACACACTAACACATGTAGTGCATTAATATCTCAATTGGGTTTTTATCTTGACACAATATAGAGTTTAAAAACGGGCCGTCAATTTGACCGCCCACAGTTGTTTTAGGTAGGAGTGAAATCCTGGTCGTTCTAAAGTTAATGAGATCAGGTGGAAGAGAATAAAGACACCCAACACAAAGAAGTGGAGTTAACATGTGCAATACAGAAAAAAGCAAAGAAGAAATAATCACCATATATCGAGTGAGTTTTGAACAGCTCAGATAAACACAGTAAACACATCTTATGTACCATCTCTGGAGTCACTGACCCAACAACGAACATCCTTCTCCTGTGTCCTTCCTCCCTCTCCGTCTACACGAATTAAAGAATACTATGGCAGATGGACTGTGCACTCTTTAATCAAATCAAATCGAATCAAATCAAATAATCACAGCTCCATGGCACAGTTGGACTTTGTCGGGCTGTGAAGACAGACTGGTATAAAAGCTGCTGTGTGTCAGAATCCTCCTGCAGGTTGTCTAAGAGAAGCTTTCAGAGGCCTCTGCTGACATTTCTCAACCCGCTAGTTTACTTGGCATTTGTAGTTACAGTGCATCCGGAAAGTATCCACACCCCTTCACTTTCCCCACATGTTGTTATGTTACAGCCTTATTCCAAAATGGATTAAATTCCTTTTTTTCTCTCATCAATCTACACACAATACCCCATAATGACAAAGTGAAAAAGGTTTTGTAGAAATTTTTGCAAATTTCTTAAAAATAAAAAACAGAAATATTGCATGTACATAAGTATTCACACCCTTTGCTATGACACTCAAAATTGAGCTCAGGTTCATCCTGTTTCCACTGATCATCCTTGAGATGTTTCTACATCTTGATTGGAGTCCACCTGTAGTACATTCAATTGATTGGACATGATTTGGAAAGGCACACACCTGTCTATATAAGGTCCCACTGTTGACAGTGCATGTCAGAGCAGAAACCAAGCCATGAAGTCAAAGGAATTGTCTGTGGACCTCCGAGACAGGATTGTATCGAGGCACAGATCTGGGGAAGGGTACAAAACATTTCTACAGCTTTGAAGGTCCCGAAGAGCACAGTGGTCTCCATCATTCATAAATGGAAGAAGTTTGGATCCACCAGGACTCTTCTTAGAGCTGGCCGCCCAGCCAAACTGAGCAATCGGGGGAGAAGGGCCTTGGTCAGGGAGATGACCAAGAACCCGATGGTCACTCTGACAGAGCTCCAGCGTTCCTCTGTGGAGATGGGAGAACCTTCCAGAAGATCAACCATCTCTGCAGCACTCCACCAATCAGGCCTTTATGGTAGAGTGGCCAGACGGAAGCCTCTGCTCAGTAAAAGGCACATGACAGCCCGCTTGGAGTTTGCCAGAAAGCACCTAAAGGACTCTCGGACCATGAGAAACAAGATTCTCTGGTCTGATGAAACCAAGATTGAACTCTTTGGCCTGAATGCCAAACGTCACGTCTGGAGGAAACCAGGCACCTCTCATTACCTTGCTAATACCATCCCTACAGTGAAACATGGTGGTGGCAGCATCATGCTGTGGGGATGTTCTTCAGCGGCAGGAACTGGGAGACTAGTCAGGATCGAGGGAAAGATGAATGGAGCAAAGTACAGGGAGATCCTTGATGAAAACCTGCTCCAGAGCGCTCAGGACCTCAGACTGGGGCGAAGGTTTACCTTTCAACACGACAACGACCCTAAGCACACAGCCAAGACAACGAAGGAGTGGCTTCGGGACAAGTCTGTAAATGTCCTTGAGTGGCCCAGCCAGAGCCCAGACTTGAACCCCATTGAACATCTCTGGAAAGACCTGAAAATAGCTGTGCAGCGACGCTCCCCATCTAACCTTACAGAGCTCGAGAGGATCTGCAGAGAAGAATGGGAGAAATACCCCAAATATAGGTGTGCCAAGCTTGTAGCTTCATACCCAAGAAGACTTGAGGCTGTAATCGCTGCCAAGGGGGCCTCAACCAAGTACTGAGTAAAGGCTGTGAATACTTATGTACATGCAATATTTCAGCTTTTTATTTTTAATAAATTTGCAAAAATTTCTACAAAACCTTTTTCGCTTTGTCACTATGGGGTATTGTATGTAGATTGATGAGAAAAAAAAAAGGAATTTAATCCATTTTGGAATAAGGCCGTAACATAACACAATGTGGGGAAAGTGAAGGGGTGTGAATACTTTCCGAATGCACTGTATGTGGTGAACCGGTGTTTTCCCTTTGGCCTCAGCTGGTAAACGACCCCCACCCTCATCTCGCCGCTCTGCCTCCCACATGACAAGCTCTTTATTGAGAGGCCAGTGTGCAGATAGTGATTTATGCCTCGGCTGATGATAGGGGTGCACATATTGTTTTGTCGATACAGCTAAGACGGCTCGAGGTCACCATGCGGTAAGCATTCAATCACCGCATCCTTGCCAGGACGGGAAACAGTTGCTGTACAGCCCGACTGATTCGGTCAGATCATAAGAGGCTGTTTCTTCTTCCTGCCACGGACAAAACTCAAAACCCACATTCACTGGAAACTTGTGTAGGGCGTCCCGTGCCAGAGAACTATCCAACCCAATGTAATCATCTACTTCAGGCCGTGTGCGAGTCTGAATGTAGCACACTTCATTAGTCTGGCATATAGAGAAGCCGCTGATGAAGAGCGATGGAAGTGATGTTTCAGGGGCAGTGCTTGGCTCGGGCTCTTATGACAAAGTAGAGCGCCGAACAGCAAATCTTGATATAAAACATAATCCACTTTACAAATTCCTCCAGAAGTTATGGCCTTCTTGATCCGCACTGGCAACTGTCGGATTCTCTCACCATTAAATCTGAAATACAAATTCTTCCCTATACACACTGCTTCAGCGTATTTATTAAACTACATTATTTTATTAGCCACATCACCAAGGCCGCTGGAATGTTTTTATAGCACATACAGTATATACAGTATATAGTAATCTACTATATACTATATATACTGTATGTGCTACGATATATTTATAGCACATACAGTATATATAGTATATAGTATAATCTACACCGCTGATTCGTTAGTGATTATTAACAGATTAAATTGAAGAGCTTCATTTCCAGGTCATTGTGACATGTAGATATTCTTATAAAATAATTTAATTTGTGTTAATAAAAGTTCATCTGAAAACAAAGTAGCTTTGATTTTCATTTCAGAACAAAACAAACTCCAAGGGCATGTATGAGGTTAATTAGAATGGCTTCAAATGTTAGAATCCAACATCTGTCCGCTGAACCATACTCCACGTTTTACTTTTTTCTGTAGGAACTTCCCTAATCTGAATGGAAGGTGTAAGAATAGAAGCTGTCTTTACTGTGGTTTACTGTCTCTTCCTGTTTATACCAAGTCCAGTTGCACTTGATTCAATTCCTTTGGACTTCCTGTTTCTCACTGTTTGAATGCAAAAGCCCTCTGTAGGTTTGGAGAGCTCCAGCATGGACTCGGGCTCCAGTCCACATTGTGAAGGACTCGGACTCGTCTCATAATATATCGGATATGACTTGGTCTCTGACTGTGGGCTCGTGATAATTTTTCAATACAAGTCGAAGACAATAATCAAATTTACTTTTCTCTTTTTTTGGGGGGGGGGGCTTTAATATCCTCTTGCCTGGGTGAGATCAGGAAAGTGCATTATGAGCTAATTTTTGTATTATCATTCATCTGTGATTAATAATCTGTTCATCTGTAATCTGAAACATTCCTAATTCCAAGGAAGTTTAAAGAAATAATGTAGTGAAATTGTGACTAGACTACTACAGTTACACTCATGCTGCTTAACTGGACTTGTACTGTTCTGGTGTCAGTCTTTACACAAGTTCTGGTCCTGTTGGTCTCGAGTTCAAAACATTAAAGACTTGGTTGGGACTTGGGTGGTGTTGATTACAAAGCTAGCCCTCTGAGACTGGACTGGATTTATATTCAGAACCTGTGAATGTGCCCCAAGGCATTCTGGGTGCTCACCTGCTCTCCAGGGCCACATTGCTGCCTAGGACCCAGCTGTCCTGCAGCTGGACGCATTCCGCCGTGCTCTGCAACTCGGCCGCCAGGCCGGCGGTGGGCAGCGGACTGGGGCTTCTCTGATTGGCCAGTGAGCTGCGGGTCAAGGACGTGATGGATGGGTGCTGCCTGTGTGGGGGCGGAGCCGGAGGAAGAGGGGGTGGGCCTTTCTGGCTGGACAGGCGGTCCCCTGGAATGAGAGAATAGAGCAAAACTTCAGATCTGAAGCCTTTACAGAGACAAACCAAAGCGTAACTTCTTGATTTGATGGTTTCGAATGAAGCACTTGGTAAAACCACCTGTCGAGGCGCGGGGTTGGTTACAGAATGGTAGATGGAGTGTTAGCACCTGCCGTGTGAGCAAGAAACAACCCCCCCCCCCAAATAGACCCCGGCAAGTTACACAACAGAGAGCCAGACATCAAATGCAACCACTGCAAAAACAGTAGGGAAATAAGGCCGTCTTTGATGGAGACGCATGTAATAATTGTCACCAAACGCCACACAGCTGACAGTTGGGTTCTCTTAAACAGAAGGTCACTTAGAGAGGCAGCTGTTCCTTTACGGGTGTTTAACGCCATGTTTCACATTTGATTACAGCCAGAAAAGACTCTCAAATAACTAATGACCAGAACATCCATTAGGGCTCTTGGAGAACAGATTTTCCAATTTCCCACAATGCTGTGTGTAATTGGCCCCCGGAATGGCATGTGGTGATTATCTATCCATCTTCCCTGTTTAAAAGGTAAGACCCATGCTGCTGAAAATTCTGATCTGCTCCAGCGAGCCCCAAATGGGCAGCGTTTTTTTTTTTTTTTGGGGGGGGGGGTTGCCTTCCAGGGCCTGGGAGCAGACAGAAGGGAGTTTTGTCTTTTAAGAGCTGTTTTATTTTTGGTTTGACAGCGTGAATTTTCATAAGACCTAAAGGAGTTAAAATGTTGATGGTATGAAGAGGGCGGGGGAAGTGTGTGGTGTGATGACTTAAACTGATCAACCCTCAAGCAAGAGAAAGGGGTGTCTGGGCAAGGAAGGGTCTGTCATGTGAACAGCACAACACATTTCACTTAAATGACACCAGGCAATGTTTTCTATACTTTCCAAACAAAGTTTTAAGAGCTATGCAAATGTTGTCCTTGTGGAAGTGCTTTTGTCTTTTTAAGATATGAAAACAACAAATCCCAAACCCCTCAGACTCAGGACCTATATTTCACTAAATCTACTTCAGTCTCCTAGAAGAGTTAAACCTGTGTGCTTTATAGCTCCGAGTAGGAATAACACTCATGAACATCCTCCCTTTCACCCGTTTGTCCAGTGTGTGTGTGTGTGTGTGTGTGTGTGTGTGTGTGTGTGTGTGTGTGTATATATACACACACACACACACACACACACACACTATATGTACAAAAGTATTGGGACACCTGGCCATTACACCTACAGGAGTTTTTATGACATCCCATTCTAAATCCATAGGCATTAATATGGAGTTGGTCTCCCCTTTGCAGCTATAACAGCTTCCACTCTTCTGGGAAGGCTTTCCACAAGATTTTGGAGTGTCTGTGAGAACTTTTGCCCATTCATCCAGAGGAGCATTTTTGTGGTCAGGTACTGATGTTGGATGAGAAGACCTGGCATGCAATCTCCATTCTAGTTCATCCCAAAGGTGTTTGATGGGGTTGAGGTCAGGGCTCTGTGTGGGCCAGTCAAGTTCTTCCACACCAAACTTACCCAACCATGTCTTAATGGACCTTGCTTTGTGCACTGGGGCACAGTCATGCTGGAACAGAAAAGGGCCCTCCCCAAACTGTTCCCACAAAGTTGGAAGCATATACTTATCCAAAATGTCTTGGTATGCTGAAGCATTAAGATTTCCCTTCACTGGGACTAAGGGGCCTAGCCCAACCCCTGAAAAACAACCCTATACCATTATCCCTCCTCCACCAAACTGTACAGTTGGCACAATGCAGTCAGGCAGGTAACATTCTCCTCCAAACCCAGACTCGTCCATCAGACTGCCAGACAGAGAAGCGTGATTCGTCCCTCAACAGAACACGTTCCCACTGCTCCAGAGTCCAGCGGCAGTGTGCGTTACACCACTCCATCTCACGCTTGGCATTGTGTTTGGTGATGTAAGGCTTGCATACAGCGGCTCGGCCATGGAAACCCATTCTATGTAGCTCCTGGCACACGGTTTTTGTGCTGATGTTAATGCCAGAGGAAGTTTGGAACTCTGCAGCTACTGAGTCAACAGAGCGTTGGTGACTTTTACACACTATGCACCTCAGCACTCGTCGACCCCGCTGTGTGACTTTACGTGGTCTGCCACTTCCTGGCTGAGTTGCTGTTGTTCCACTTTTCAATAATACCACTTACAGTTGACCGTGGAATATCCAGCAGGGAAGAAATTTCACAAACTGACTTATTGCAAAGGTGGCATCCTATGACAGTACCATGCTGGAATTCACTGAGCTCTTCAGAATGACCCGTTCTTTCACATGTTTGTAAATGCAGCCTGCATGGCTGGCTGCTGGATTTATACACCTGTGGCAATGCAACACCTGGATTCAATGATTAAGAGGTGTGTCCCAATACTTTTGTACATATAGTGTGTGTGTGTGTGTGTGTGTGTGTGTGTGTGTGTGTGTGTGTGTGTGTGTGTGTGTGTGTGTGTGTGTGTGTGTGTGTGTGTGTGTGTGTGTGCTGCAGCAGCTTCACCTGCTGCAAGAACATTCAGGAAGCAGGAACACTTTGTGTCATTTCACCTCCTGACTTGTGTACATGAAATGAAAGGAAATGCCGTTTCCCCCAACCCACAGCAGTACAACACACAGCCCACAGCATTACAACACACAGACAAAAACACATTTAAGGACTACAAGAACGCATATTCACACTAACACACATATCCAAACTAAAAAAAAGAAAAGAAGCAATCTCTGTCCAGGAGAACAAATGCCAGCCAGACTGTCCGCCGGTCTGTATGGGCTAGCAGTTAGCCTAGCCTGCCCTGATTACATTCCAGTCATTTAGCCGACGCTTTTATCCAAAGTGACTTACAATAAGTGCATCATTTAACATAGGAGACCAGGAGAACTACTAGTTATCAGAGGTCATAAGTGCATCTAAACAAGCATCTAAGAGCAAAACCAGTGCTAAAGTGAAAGTGCAAGAAAGAGATTTTTTTTTAAATGAGTGAATACAATAAGTGCTAAGAACAAGTAACAGGGTAGTAGTTCTTGAAGAGGTGAGTTTTCAACCTGCGTCGAAAGATGGGCAGCGACTCCGCTGTCCTGACATCAGTGGGGAGTTCATTCCACCACTGTGGGGCCAGGACAGAACAGAGCCGGGACTGGGTCGATCGGCAGCAGGGGCCTCTGAGCGACGGGGCAACCAGGCGTCCCGAGGCAGCAGAGCGAAGTGGTCGGGCGGGGGTGTAGGGCTTGACCATGGCCTGGAGACAGGAAGGAGCTGTTCCATTTCACTGCCCTGTAGGCTAGCACCAGAGTCTTAAACTGGATGCGAGCAGCTACTGGGAGCCAGTGTAGGGACATGAGAAGGGGAGTTGTGTGGGAGAACTTAAGGCGGTTGAACACCAGACGAGCTGCAGCTTTCTGAACAAGCTCCAGAGGTCTGATGGCCGACGCCGGGGCGCCTGCAAGGAGAGAGTTGCCATAGTCCAGCCAGGAGATGACCAGAGCCTGGATGAGCACCTGTGCCGTCTCGTCAGTGAGGAATGGGCGAATCCTCCTGATGTTATAGAGGAGAAATCTGCAGGAGTGAGCAACCGATGCAACGTTTGCAGCGAACGACAGTTGGTCATCCAGGATCACACCCAGATTCCTCGCAGTCCGAGTTGGCGTCACCACGGTGTTGTCAGTGGTGATGGCCAGGTCTCGGTGCAGGCAACCTTTCCCCGGGAGGAACATCAGCTCTGTCTTGCCAGAACTATGTTCCTCCGCCGCACCTCGACAGGATTACGCATCCTGTCAGACCGCCCTCCGTGTTTCCTCCCCGGGCGCAGCTCCAGGCAGGGGCCGTGGTCCTTGGGCCCACCGGACGGGCAAACCAACCTCTCCCAGCCGATCCAGCGCCAGCTCTCCCTGCCAGACACCCTCGACACACCTCCCCGCACTCCACACAACGACACCAAAAACACCACAATCAAAGCCAGGTGAGGCGTGCTAGCAGTTAGCTAAGCCTGCCCCGCTTCCACGTCCTGTCAGACCGCCCTCAGTGTTACCTACTCGGGTGCAGCTCCAGGCAAGGCCGAAGTCCCTGGACCCAGAGCGCAGCAGACCAAGTTCTCCCAACCGATCCAGCGCCAGCTCTCCCAGCCAACAAACAAAGACAAAAACTTAGACGCAGACGTGGACAAAGACACTGCATGGACGGTACTGGATGAGGCCGCCGCAGAATTCGCGCCGCCGTCTTCCCACACCGGTACTGGGTGAGGCCACTGCGAATGTGAATTCTGCCATTACTCCAAATGATCCGAGTTCATCTATGCATGAAGTATCAAACATGATTGGAAGAAAATGGATGAGGGCCCCCACTTGGGGGGAGGGGGGTATTCTTGAAGTGTAGAGGTGTTGAGTCCCCAGAACTTAACATTTTTCTTGACGTTCCTCTTGGTCATGTTCTCTCCTCAGTCTGACGGTGAAGACGTCCTTGTGGTGTGCTCACTTTGAAAACACCTCTTGAAAAGAATCACTCCTGCTGGAGTAACGCGGTACAACCTCCTCCGCACATCGTCAGGACACAAGTAAATGACGCTTTGCAAAAAAGAATCACTCCTGCTGGAGTAGGTAGGATTACATCAACGATCGGCTCTGAGCCCTTTCTTGTTTGCAATGGTGATGGACAGGTTGACAGACGAGATCAGGCAGGAGTCTCTGGACTATGATGTTTGCGGATGACATTGTGATCTGTAGCGAGTAGGGTGCAGGTTGAGGAGAGCCTGGAGAGGTGGAGTTATGCACTGGAGAGGTGGAGGTTTGCACTGGAGAGAAGAGGAATGAAAGTCAGTAGGAGCAAGACGGAATACCTATGCGTGAATGAGAGGGAGGACAGTGGAATGATGAGGATTCAAGGAGTAGAGGTGATGAAGGCATATGAGTTTAGAGGGGACAGCTCAAGTTGGACGGTTGGGAGACAAAGCAAGAGGGACAAGACTGAGATGGCTTGGACATGTGTGGAGGAGAGATGCTGGGTATATTGGGAGAAGGATACTGAATATGGAGCTGCCAGGGAAGAGGAGAAGAGGAAGGCCAAAGAGGAGGTTTATGGATGTGGTGAGGGAGGACATGCAGGTGGCTGGTGTAGCCGAAAGTAGTAGTAGTAGTAGTAATAGTAGTAGTAGTAGTAGTAGATAATAAATTATAATATAGATAATACTGTAGATATTACTGATAATAATATATAATATAACAATAAATAATATTAAAGATAATACTATAGATAATACTGATAATGTGCAATATAATAATAAATAATATTTATAATAATAATATGTATAATACTATAGATAATACTGATAATATATAACAATAAATAATACTATAGATAATACTGCTAATAACATGTAATACAATAACAAAACAGATAATACTACCGGTAATAGTGATAATAATAAATAGCATAATAATTAATAATAATACAGATAATACTATAGGTAATAATGGTAATAATAAATAATATAATAATAAATAATAATACTATAGATAATACTGGTAATAATAAATAGCATAATAATTAATAATAATACAGATAATACTATAGGTAATAATGGTAATAATAAATAATATAATAATAAATAATAATACTATGGATAATACTGGTAATAATAAATAACATGATAATAAATAATAATACAGATAATATAGATAATACTGGTAATAATAAATAATATACTAATAATATGGATAATACTATAGATAATACTGATAATATATAATAATAATAATAATAAATAATAAACAGATAATACCATAGGTAATACTGGTAATAATAAATAACATAATAATAAATAATAATACAGATAATACTATATTTAATACTGGTAATAATAAATAACATAATAATAAATATTAATACAGATAATACTATAGGTAATACTGGTAATAATAAATAACATAATAATAAATAATAATACAGATAATACTATAGGTAATATACAGATAATACTATAGGTAATACTGATAATAATAAATAACATAGTAATAAATAATAATACAGATAATACTATAGGTCATACTGGTAATAATAAATAATATAATAATACATAATAATACAGATAATACTGTAGATAATACTGGTAATAATAAATAACATAATAATACAGATAATACTATAGATAATACTGATAATATATAACAATAAATAATAATAATACAGATAATACTATAGATAATACTGGTAATAATGAATAACATAATAATAAATAATAATACAGATAATACTATAGGTAATACTGGTAATAATAAATAATATAATAATAAAGCAGATAATACTATAGCTAATACTGGTAATAATAAATAACATAATATTAAATAATAATACAGATAATACTATAGATAATACTGTTAATAATAAATAACATAATAAATATTAATACAGATAATACTATAGATAATACTGGTAATAATAAATAACATAATAAATATTAATACAGATAATACTATAGATAATACTGGTAATAATAAATAACATAATAATACAGATAATACTATAGATAATAACTGCTGTCAGTGTTGTTTGCACGCTGACCATACAATACTGAAAGACAACAACTTTTGACCTCTTCCGAACGTTTGTTGAATATACTGTCAGTTACGTAGTGCATCAGAGGGCTTAGCCAGGAATCAGACGCCACACACAGGTGGAGGCCTCTGGGGCTTGTGCATATTCACAGGAAGGCCTATTGACTAGCCGTCTGGCCTCAGCACGCGTGTGGCGGGCGGGAAGAGTGTGGCTGGAGATCAGCGTGTTGGGAACATAAGCAGAGTATATATGCATGCAGCCCACTCTGGGATTACGGCCTAACGCTGTCTGGCGCTGGGCCAGATGGTCCAGCCACTGACTGACACCCAGGTCTTAATGTAGTCCCAGCCTGCCAGACAAACTGACGAAAACACGCTACCTCCCGAATATGGTATTCTGTTGTCCTTACTTTTCTGTCAATCCCAAAAAGAAAAAAGGCAGCACCGGTGGTCAGCACTGCTGCCTCACAGCAAGAAGGTCCTGGGTTCCAACCCCCGGCCGTCCCAGGTCCTTCCTGTGTGGCGTTTGTATGTTCTCCCCGTGTCTGTGTGGGTTTCCTGCCCCCATCAAAAGGACATGCATGTTAGGGTTAATACCCCTGCCTGTGCCCCTGAGCAAGGCATGGAAGAAGACCTGGAGTTGGTCCCGCTGCTTCAGCTACAGTGTTGGTATGGATTAAAGAGAGGACGAGTTTCCCCACCGGGCTCAACAAAGTCCACCAAACCAGCTCCCATGCCGAAGTCCTCTGCACCGCTGCATCATCCCTGCTGCCTGCTTCAGGTTCGAGTCCAGGCATATTTCTGGTCACCTCTCTCGCACAACGAGACACGTTGTCTTCTGTGGCCTTGCAGTTGACCTTCGTTGGACAGAAACACTGAACCATGACCTCACAACGGGAGGGACATGGAAGACACACAGCATCATGAGGCGCCTGGCCGCAAGCCTTGCTGTTGGATTCCAGCCAGCAACCTGTCCTGCATGTCTCACCCCTCTGTCTCCTCACTTCCTGTCTGCCTCTTCACCATCACTGTCTAATAAAGGGGAAAATGCCGCCCCCCCCCCAAATGAATATAGCGGCATTACAACAGATCAACACGACGGGTTCTGACATGGAGGTCATTTCCAGACCCTTCGTCTCCCAGAGAGACAACAGGAAGTCACTGTCACGTGTTTAGTCAGAGAAGGCCGCGCACCCCTAAGCATTAACGTCTGCTTCTCATCAGTGTCCTGCTTTAAAACCAGGTGCAGCAGGACGGCATCTGGATCAACCACTTCAAATGCTGAACCTCCTCCTCCTCCTCCTCTCTCAAATGACGGTGCCAGGAGCTACAGACAGCCGAGACCCAGGTGCAGCCACTAATGACCTGCACACCTTCATTAGCACAGCGAATCCTGAGGAGACGCTGATATCGCTTTCAGACTGTCAGGTGAGAGAGAGGCTGGTTCCCCTCCTCCTCATCACCACGCCTCCTCATCGTCACACCTCCTCATCACCACACCTCCTCATCATCACACCGCCTCATCATCACACCTCCTCATCATCACACCGCCTCAACACCACACCTCCTCATCATCACACTGCCTCAACACCACACCTCCTCATCATCACACTGCCTCATCACACCTCCTCATCATCACACCTCCTCATCATCACACCGCCTCAACACCACACCTCCTCATCATCACACCTCATCATCACACCGCCTCATCATCACACCTCCTCATCGTCACACCTCCTCATCATCATACCGCCTCAACACCACACCTCCTCATCATCACACCGCCTCATCTTCACACCGCCTCAACACCACACCTCCTCATCATCACACCGCCTCAACACCACACCTCCTCATCATCACACCGCTTCATCATCACACCTCCTCATCATCACACCGCCTCAACACCACACCTCCTCATCATCACACCGCCTCATCATCACACCTCCTCATCATCACACCGCCTCAACACCACACCTCCTCATCATCACACTGCCTCATCTTCACACCGCCTCAACACCATACCTCCTCATCATCACACCGCCTCAACACCACACCTCCTTATCATCACACCGCCTCATCATCACACCGCCTCATCACTACACCTCCTCATCATCACACCGCCTCATCACACCTCCTCATTATCACACCCCACCTCCTCATCCTTCCTATTCACACCCTCCTCTTCTCCCACCTTCACTACTGCACTGCTCCGTGCTCCGGTCTCCCACGAGCCGCCCTGTGTCGCCTGCAACGTGCCCCCTACCCAGCACCAAGCTCAGGCCCCCACCACACCACGCTTCCCCACCGCCAACAGGACGCTCACTGTGTCCGTTCTGGATTCTCAAAGCTGGATAAGTAAAGATACAGACCTGCCGCTCTCCGAATGCTCCTAAAGTTGCATATATTTGCATTAAAATGAGTTTTGGATCAATGCACAAAGAAGGTCATGATAAGATCTACCTAAAACGACCGGGAGCGGTCAACATGACCGTCTGGTAATTTGCGCGTGATGGCGTGCGTCATGTCAGTATTTATGACGTGTGTTGGTGGCGTCATTTCCTGCGTGAAGTTCGTTGCTGTGTCCTAGAAACACACTAGCGCCCTCCAGTGCAGAGAAATCGTCTTAACTTGATGTGTGATGATGCCCAACATGTCTGGTTACAGACGCCGCTACAGACGCACCATGACTACCACCGAGGCGCTGCAGTATTTACAGGCGTTGGACAGCGGCCATTTTAAATTGTTTAAAATAGTATTGTAGCGAATTCGGGGGGCAGCTCGGGATGCCGCATCCGGAAGGTGACCCGGTGGCTCCCACACTGCAAGCGACTACTTTAACCAGTCGACTAAAGGGTCCGACCCGTTAGCCAAGGGCCAACGTGTCTACTTATCCATGCACGTTACAGTATTAAAGTTGTTAACTTGTTAATGTTGGTGTCAGTTAGTTTCATAACAGACACACTAACATATGTCATGCATTAATATCTCAACTGGGTATTTATTTTGACACAATATTGAACCTTGAACTTAACACCACATACATCCGGATGCTGTTTATAGATTACAGCTCTGCCTTCAACACCATCAACCCCGCCAAACTAACCACCAAACTCCTCTCCCTTGGCCTCAACCCCTCCTTCTGTAACTGGACCCTGGACTTCCCGACCAACAGACCTCAGTCTGTTAGGTTAGGTGACCACACCTCCTGCACCCTGACCCTCAGCACAGGTGCCCCTCAAGGCTGTGTTCTGAGCCCCCTCCTTTTCTCCCTCTTCACCCACGACTGCCTGTCAACTCACCCTTCAAATGTTATAGTTAAGTTTGCAGATGTTGGGGATACGGCCAATGACTGTGGTGTCACAGTCATTGGCCGTATCACCAACAATGACAAGACGGCCTACAGAGACGAGATTCAGCACCTCACATCATGGTGTACTACCAACAATCTTGTCCTTAATGTGCAGAAGACAAAGGAGCTGATTGTGGACTTCAGGAGGTCTAGAAGCTGCAGCCACTCCCCCATACACATCAATGGGGTGGAAGTGGAGCGTGTTTCCAGCTTTAAATTCCTTGGAGTCCACATCAGCGAGGAACTTTCCTGGAGATTAAACACCCAGGCCCTTGTGAAAAAAGGCCCAACAATGCTTGGATTTCCTGAGGAGGCTGAGGAGCGCCCGTCTGTCCCCCAAAATTCTCACCAACTTCTACCACTGCACCATAGAGAGCATCCTGACCATCTGCATCTCAGTGTGGTACGGCAACTGCACCTCAGTAGACCAGAAAGCTCTGCAGCGGATCGTCAAGGCGGCCCAGCATATCACCGGTACCCAGCTCCCAGCCATAAAAGACATTTATCACAAACGCTGCCTTCGAAGGGGTCTGAGCATCAGCAGAGATCCCAACCATGGACTGTTCTCCCCCCTGCACTCTGGGAGGCGCTACAGGAGCCTCAGAGCCCGCACTACCAGGCTCAAAAACAGCTTCTTTCCACAAGCTGTTGCCCACCTGAACCTGGCCACCCACTGAATGTCTGTAGATATTTTTAAATATTTTGTACTCCAGCTCTTTTTTAACTTATTTTTAGCTTTTGGTCTTCATGTGTGTATATCTTATACAGTGTTTGCTGTGTTTGTCTGTGTCTGTCTTGCACTGTTTGGTGAAGCCACAGCCCTCATTTCATTTTTAACTTGTGCCTGCACATTGTTTTTAATGACAATAAATTGAATTGAATTGAATATAGAGTTAAGGTCAAAATTATTAGCCCCCTTTATGAACTCAAACAAAACCCTTAACGTTTCCATGGAAATGACCATAACCTAAAGTGTTTATAGTTTAATTGCTTCCAAAAGAACAAAGACAACATCTCCACTAAGCTTGATTAAGATATTTTACTGATGAGCTGAACTGAAACAAGAAAAAACAACAATGACAAGGCCAAAATGATTAGCCCTCTGACAATTAATATTCAATAGTGTAACCTTTCTGACTCACAACTGACAACATCCTCTTATGGTGGTTCCCAGAGCCCTAGAAAGAGAGAGTTGCATCAATGAGGGGTCAGAACGCGAGAGGGTCACGTGGTTCATATAGCCGCCGAATAGTTACAAACGAAGCTTGGCGGGTCATTTAAATGAACTGCTTAGCCGCGATTTCTGGTAACTACTAACCAATATTTTCAGATTTTTACATTTATATATAGATATAGATATAATCCAACGTGACACATATTCTATGCGGACTGTTTGATACTATCCAGGGCTCCCATGATCCGCCA
The DNA here is from genome assembly GCA_022114975.2 of Lampris megalopsis. Classification (NCBI taxonomy): domain Eukaryota; kingdom Metazoa; phylum Chordata; class Actinopteri; order Lampriformes; family Lampridae; genus Lampris; species Lampris megalopsis. The sequence goes on along the minus strand of JAJHIY020001536.1, from coordinate 34,038 downwards.
TTGCTGTGGCCCATTAACGTCTACGGAGTTGACGTAACTCTCTCTTTCTAGGGCTCTGGTGGTTCCTAACTAGGTTGGCACATGTCTCTTGAGGGATCTTAGCCCATTCTTCCATGGCAAGTTGTTCCAGCTCATCCAAATTGCCTGGTTTTCTAGCATGGACATGAACCTTGAGCTCCCGCCACAGATTCTCAATAGGGTTGAGATCTGGGCTCTGAGACGGCCACTCCAGGACCTTGATCTTGGTGTCCTTCAAAAAGTTTTGGACCAACTTGGATGTATGCTTCAGGTGATTGTCTTGCTGGAAGACCTAGCAGCGACTTAAAGCTAGACTTGGCAGCAGATTTCTTTACGTTATTCTTCAAAATGTCAACATAATCTTCTTTCTTCGTGATCCCTTCCACCCGAACAAAGTTCCCTGTGCCTGAAGCAGCAAAACAGCCCCACAGCTTTATGCCCCCATCACCACGTTTAACTGCGGCAACTGTGTTTTTAGGGTTGAAGGCCTCTCCCTTCCTTCACCAAGCAAAAGCAACATCCATGTGCCCAAACAGCTCAAGTTTAGTCTCGTCAGACCAAGGGACAGACTTCCAGAACTCATGCCCATGTTTCAAATGTTCACGGCAAACTTCAGTCTGGCTCTGATGTGCCGCTGTGTGAGCAATGGAGTTTTTCTTGGACGATGACCTCGAAGCCCACCCCGATGAAGAGCCCTCACAACAGTCTTCCTTGAAACATCAAGTCCAAAAGAGGCCAGTTCAGCACCAGTCATCTTGGCAGAGATCCAAGGGTTGTTGTTGACATCTCCTGACTATTTTCCTCTCCAAAGTTTTTGAGATCTTGCACTTTGGACCAGGCTCCGGTTTGTTTCTAACACAATTTGTCTCCTTGTGTTTGCAATGATGCAACGCACAGCTGTTCTAGACACTGTGGAACACTTGGAAATGGCAGTATAGCCTTCCCCCTTAAGATGAGCATCCACTATCTTCTTTATGAGTTCCAGACCGGTTTCTTTACTTTTTGGCATGATGAAATTACTTCTTACCAAGAATTTAAGAGTAGTCCCTCTCAGTCAAGTGTTCACGTGCCACTAGCCCTGTTCACTGGAGTCCCTTAAGTAAAGTTCAATGCTGATTGATTGCTCAGGTGTGTTTTGAAAGCAAAAAAAATCACATAGGTGCTAATAGTTTTGCCCACCTCAATGTTCACTACATTTGATATAAAGCAAAGCTGAAGATTTATTTTACATTCCAAAATGTACCAAATAGGGGCCTTAACACTGATGAGTGTTTACTGAGTAAAGTTTTATGAATGATGCAAACATTGGGCAGAATTTTGGGGAAATGTTCCATAGTTCCTTGGGGGCTAATCATTTTAACCTTAACTGTAGAGTTTAAAAACCGCAGCGGTCAAAATGACCGCCCACAGATTTAGGTAGGAGTGAAATCCCGGTTGTTATGCTCCTGTCTGTGCCCCTGACCGAGGCATGGCACGAAGAACTGGAGTTGGTCCCCGGGTGCTGCACGGCGGCTGCCCACTGCTCCTAGCTACACAGCTAGCATGGGCTAAACGCAGAGGAAGAATTTCCCCACGAGGATCGATAAAGTATTCCAAAAAACAAAACAACAACAACAACAACAACAAAACAAAACACACCAATCCTCGCATCCCTTCATTGGCTCCCAGCAAATTATGGAATAGACTTCAACATACTGCTTATCACATATTAGGGTCTACATGGTCTCATCACATATTAGGGTCTACATGGTCTCATCACATATTAAGGTCTACATGGTCTCATCACATATTAGGGTCTACATGGTCTCATCACATATTAGGGTCTACATGGTCTCATCACATATTAGGGTCTACATGGTCTCATCACATATTAGTGTCTACATGGTCTCATCACATATTAGGGTCTACATGGTCTCATCACATATTAGGGTCTACATGGTCTCATTACATATTAGGATCTACATGGTCTAATCACATATTAGGGTCTACATGGTCTCATCACATATTAAGGTCTACATGGTCTCATCACATATTAAGGTCTACATGGTCTCATCACATATTAAGGTCTACATGGTCTCATCACATATTAGGGTCTACATGGTCTCATCACATATTAGGGTCTACATGGTCTCATCACATATTAGGGTCTACATGGTCTCATCACATATTAAGGTCTACATGGTCTCATCACATATTAGGGTCTACATGGTCTCATCACATATTAGGGTCTACATGGTCTCATCACATATTAGGGTCTACATGGTCTCATCACATATTAGTGTCTACATGGTCTCATCACATATTAGGGTCTACATGGTCTCATCACATATTAGGGTCTACATGGTCTCAGCACATATTAGGGTCTACATGGTCTCATCACATATTAGGGTCTACATGGTCTCATCACATATTAGGGTCTACATGGTCTCATCACATATTAAGGTCTACATGGTCTCATCACATATTAAGGTCTACATGGTCTCATCACATATTAGGGTCTACATGGTCTCATCACATATTAGGGTCTACATGGTCTCATCACATATTAGAGTCTACATGGTCTCATCACATATTAAGGTCTACATGGTCTCATCACATATTAGGGTCTACATGGTCTCATCACATATTAGGGTCTACATGGTCTCATCACATATTAGGGTCTACATGGTCTCATCACATATTAGTGTCTACATGGTCTCATCACATATTAGGGTCTACATGGTCTCATCACATATTAGGGTCTACATGGTCTCATCACATATTAGTGTCTACATGGTCTCATCACATATTAGGGTCTACATGGTCTCATCACATATTAGGGTCTACATGGTCTCATCACATATTAGGGTCTACATGGTCTCATCACATATTAGGGTCTACATGGTCTCATCACATATTAAGGTCTACATGGTCTCATCACATATTAAGGTCTACATGGTCTCATCACATATTAAGGTCTACATGGTCTCATCACATATTAGGGTCTACATGGTCTCATCACATATTAGGGTCTACATGGTCTCATCACATATTAAGGTCTACATGGTCTCATCACATATTAGGGTCTACATGGTCTTGCCCCTTTATACATTTCTGAACTTTTCCATCCTTACTGCACCTCTAGGCCACTCAGATCTTCTGACCAGGGTCTTTTATATCTACCCCGCTCCCTCTGCAAATCCAAGGGTGACTGTGCTTTTGCCGTAAGGGCCCCCTCCCCCTGGAACACCCCCGCCCCTCAGCCGAGGCTGTAAAAAACTTCCCAAAACCATCTCTACCGCCTTGCCTTCCCTGTGATGTGGCTGTGCTTCATACCTTCGGTGTGGAACTGTATGTGCATGTTTGTGTTTTCTGTTTCTGTACTTTGCGCAGCACTTTGTAAGTCCGTTTTAAAAAGGGGGAATATAAATAAACCTACTTACTATAATGGCCAACATGCCAGTCAGTGGTATGAAACCACCTTGCTCCCCTCTCCACTACTGCCGTGTAAATAATGAATACTCTGCCACTTGCAATAATCCTCTAACAGCCATCCCCAGAAATAGAACTCAGCTAGACGGAGTGCTAGACCTCCCCTCCTCCCTGCACCTCCCATAACACATCTCTCCAACTCCCCAACAAAATAAAAAATAAAAATAACACCGCACGACTTACCGCGACAGTGCTCTCACAGTACACATTAGCACCATGCCGGCTCAGCTATGCATCCAGCAGCCAGCATCCAGCATTCAGCATCTAGCATCCAGCATCCAACATCGAGCATCCAGCATCCAGCATCCAGCACCCAGCATCCAGCATCCGGCATCCAGCATCCAGCATCTAGCATCCAGCATCCAGCATCCAGCATCCAGCATCCAGCACCCAGCTCCAGCATCCAGCATCCAGCATCCAGCATCCAGCAGCCAGCATCCAGCATCCAGCAGCAGTTATTTCCTGCTTCCGGGCTGTGTCTGGAAAGTTTCTCAGTATCCATTTGAAGGCAACATCAAAGCTAAGCTAAGATAGGCGAAGCTAACTATTTCAAATTGTATCAAGAGCTTCCCAAAAAGGTACAGTACACACCAAGGTACAGTACACATGTCATGAAGGACACCTCTGGACTGCACATGATGGATGAGTCTATATAGTCCCTCCCTCTCTCTCTCTCTCTCTCTCTCTCTCTCTCTCTCTCTCTCTCTCTCTCTCTCTCTCTCTCTCTCTATATATATATATATATATATATATATATATATATATATATAGTATATATATAAACTTAGCACAAAAATTAAGGAAATGTGTGTTTGGTAGGTTATCTCTTTGTTGTAACAATGCTTCTTGGCAGTACATCTTCTATCAGGCAGCTGATGGTCAGCACCTGGGGTACCAGAAGCTCAACACAAGAGTCAATAGCAACAGCAAAATAAGCTGTTTGCATTGGCAGAGAAGATTTGGCAAATGTTTCATGGGCGCAACCCACATACTGAGCTCTGCTGCTCATCCCACAAATGCATGTTCCTTACACATGTGGCCCCATTTAAAAGGGAAATAAACAGGCTTTCCTACGGTGTAAGATTTACTGCCAAGAAGCATTGTTACAGCAAAGACATAATCTACCAAACACACATTTCCTTACTTTTTGTGCTAAGTATATATATATATAGACTATATATATATAGACTATAGTATATATATATATATATATAGACTATATATATATATACAGACTATATATATATATATAAACTATATATATATAGACTATAGTATATATATATATATATATAGACTATATATATATATACAGACTATATATATATAGACTATAGTATATATATATATAGACTATATATATATACACACACACACACACACATTCACACCAAGGGACAATTTAGTCAGGCCGATTCACCTGACCTACATGTCTTTCGACTGTGAGAGGACACCCACGCAGACACGGGGAGAACATGCAAACTCCACACAGAGGATGACCCGGGACGACACACCAAGGTTGGACGACCCCAGGGCTCGAACCGCTGTGAGGTGACTGCGCTAACCACCATGCCACTGTGCCGCCATATATATATATAAATGGCTGAGGTCTTCACAACTATATTAAACCTCTCAGTGTCCCAATCCATAGTCTCGGCATGCTTTAAGACCACCTCTATCATTCCTGTCTCCAAGAAACCAACATCCACATGTCTGAATGACTACCGACCCATAGCACCCACCCCCATTGCCATGAAGTGCTTTGAGAGGCTGGTTCTGGCTCACATCAAAAACATTATCCCCCCACATTCGACCCACATCAGTTCGCCTACTGTCCCAAAAGGTCTACTGAGGATGCCATTGCCACTGCCCTGCACGTTGTTCTGACCCACCTTGAACTTAACAACACATACATCCGGATGCTGTTTATAGATTACAGCTCTGCCTTCAACACCATCATCCCTACCAAACTAACCACCAAACTCCTCTCCCTTGGCCTCAACCCCCCCTCTGTAACTGGACCCTGGACTTCCTGACCAACAGACCTCAATCTGTTAGGTTAGGTGACCACACCTCCTGCACCCTGACCCTCAGCACAGGTGCCCCTCAAGGCTGTGTTCTGAGCCCCCTCCTTTTCCCCCTCTTCACCCACGACTGCCTGCCAACCCACCCTTCAAATGTTATAGTTAAGTTTGCAGATGACACCACAGTCATTGGCCGTATCACCAAAAATGATGAGACGGCCTACAGGGACGAGATTGAGCACCTCACATCATGGTGTACTACCAACAATCTTGTCCTTAATGTGCAGAAGACGAAGGAGCTGATTGTGGACTTCAGGATGTCTAGAAGCTGCAGCCACTCCCCCATACACATCAATGGGGTGGAAGTGGAGCGTGTTTCCAGCTTTAAATTCCTTGGAGTCCACATCAGCGAGGACCTTTCCTGGACATTAAACACCCAGGCCCTTGTGAAAAAGGCCCAACAATGCCTGCATTTCCTGAGGAGGCTGAGGAGCGCCCGTCTACCCCCCAAAATTCTCCCCAACTTCTACCACTGCACCATAGAGAGCATCCTGACCATCTGCATCTCAGTGTGGTACGGCAACTGCACCTCAGTAGACCAGAAAGCTCTGCAGCGGGTCGTCAAGGCGGCCCAGCATATCAGCGGTACCCAGCTCCCAGCCATAAAACACATTTATCACAAACACTGCCTTCGAAGGGGTCTGAGCATCAGCAGAGATCCCACCCACCCCAACCATGGACTGTTCTCCACCCTGCGCTCTGGGAGGCGCTACAGGAGCCTCAGAGCCCGCACTACCAGGCTCAAAAACAGCTTCTTTCCACAAGCTGTTGCCCACCTGAACCTGGCCACCCACTGAATGTCTGTAGATATTTTTAAATATTTTGTACTCCAGCTCTTTTTTAACTTATTTTTAGTTTTTGGTCTTCATCAGTGTATAGCTTATACTGTGTTTGCGGTGGTCTTCATCAGTGTATATTTTATACTGTGTTTGCTGTGGTCTTCATCAGTGTATATCTTATACTGTGTTTGCTGTGGTCTTCATCAGTGTATATTTTATACTGTGTTTGCTGTGGTCTTCATCAGTGTATATCTTATACTGTGTTTGCTGTGGTCTTCATCAGTGTATATTTTATACTGTGTTTGCTGTGGTCTTCATCAGTGTATATCTTATGCTGTGTTTGCTGTGGTCTTCATCCGTGTATATCTTGTGCTGTGTTTGCTGTGGTCTTCATGCGTGTATATATCATACTGTGTTTGCTGTGGTCTTCATCAGTGTATATCTTATGCTGTGTTTGCTGTGGTCTTCATCAGTGTATATCTTATGCTGTGTTTGCTGTGGTCTTCATCAGTATATATCTTATACTGTGTTTGCTGTGGTCTTCATCAGTGTATATCTTATACTGTTTGTGGAGCAAAGGGCTTATAACTCCTCTTCATAAAAATGGAGACAAATTGGATCCTAATAATTTCAGAGGCATTTGTGTGAGCAGTAGTCTGGGGAAGGTGTTTAATAGCATTTTGAACAATCGAATTCTAACCCTCCTTAATGAACACAATGTCCTGAGCAAAGGTCAAATTGGCTTCCTCCCAAATCACCGGACTACGGACCATATTTACACCCTACACACCCTCATAAATGAAAATGTGAATCAAACCACAAATGGAAAAATATTTGCTTGTTTTATTGACTTCAAAAAAGCTCTCGACTCTATTTGGCATGAAGGACTATACTATAAACTTTTACAAAGTGGTGTAGGGGGTAAAGTGTATGACATAATAAAGTCAATGTATTCGGACAACAAATGTGCAGTTAAGATTGGAGACAAACACACTGAGTTCTTCACTCAGAATAGAGGGGTGAGACAGGGCTGTGGACTTAGCCCAACACTGTTTAATATATATATTAATGAACTGGCGGTGCAGCTGGAACAGTCTGCAGCCCCAGGTCTCCCCCTGTATGACATGGAAGTGAAATGTTTGCTTTATGCAGAGGATCTAGTTTTGTTGTCACCAACCGCAGATGGGCTGCAACAACTACTAGACCTGCTTGAGGACTATTGCCAGCACTGGGCCCTGGCAATCAATCCAAAAGACAAAAGTAATGATCTTCCAGAAGAAGCCCAGATGTCAGGAAAATAGATACCAGTTGACTCTAGGTAGCATCACCTTAGAGCATACGATGCAGTATACTTACCTTGGTCTAATTATTACAGCATCAGGGAGTTTCAGTAGGGCAGTGAATAACCTAAAACAAAAAGCTGGCAGAGCTCTATATGCAATTAAAAATAAATTCTTTAACATTGATATACCAACCTCCATCTGGTGCAAACTGTTTGATAGTGTAATTCTGCCCATTGTGCTATATGGAAGTGAGGTATGGGGTCCACTCAGTCTTTCCAGCTACACTAGATGGGACAAGCATCCAGCAGAAACCCTACATGCTGAATTCTGTAGAATGATTCTGAAAACACCAAACAACGCATGTAGGGCAGAATTAGGCCGGTTTCCATTATTGATAAATGTACAAAAAAGATCTCTAAATTTCTGGATGCACTTAAATACAAGCCCAACAAATACATTGCACTTTAAAGCTCTGAAAACCCAAGAACTGAACCCCGAAAAGAGTCCCCTGAAGCAGCTGGTTCTGAAACTCACTAACCCTGTAACAAATACTAAGACCAACCAACCTCAGGCCAGCACTGCATCCCAAACAAAGATTAGGATAAATCAGCTATAAAACAAACCAACATGAGGATAAATCAGCTATAAAACAAACCAACATGAGGATAAATCAGACTATAAAACAAACCAACATGAGGATAAATCAGCTATAAAACAAAGCAACATGAGGATAAATCAGACGATAAAACAAACCAACATGAGGATAAATCAGACTATAAAACAAACCAACATGAGGATAAATCCGCTATAAAACAAACCAACATGAGGATAAATCAGACGATAAAACAAACCAACATGAGGATAAATCAGCTATAAAACAAACCAACATGAGGATAAATCAGCTATAAAACAAACCAACATGAGGATAAATCAGACTATAAAACAAACCAAGATGAGGATAAATCAGACTATAAAACAAACAAACATGAGGATAAATCAGCTATAAAACAAACCAACATGAGGATAAATCAGCTATAAAACAAACCAACATGAGGATAAATCAGCTATAAAACAAACCAACATGAGGATAAATCAGAATATAAAACAAACCAACATGAGGATAAATCAGACTATAAAACAAACAAACATGAGGATAAATCAGCTATAAAACAAACCAACATGAGGATAAATCAGACTATAAAACAAACCAACATGAGGATAAATCAGCTATAAAACAAACCAACATGAGGATAAATCCGCTATAAAACAAACCAACATGAGGATAAATCAGACTATAAAACAAACCAACATGAGGATAAATCAGACTATAAAACAAACCAACATGAGGATAAATCAGACTATAAAACAAACCAACATGAGGATAAATCAGCTATAAAACAAACCAACATGAGGATAAATCAGACTATAAAACAAACCAACATGAGGATAAATCAGACTATAAAACAAACAAACCAACATGAGGATAAATCAGCTATAAAACAAACCAACATGAGGATAAATCAGACTATAAAAAAACCAACATGAGGATAAATCAGCTATAAAACAAACCAACATGAGGATAAATCAGCTATAAAACAAACCAACATGAGGATAAATCAGACTATAAAACAAACCAACATGAGGATAAATCAGCTATAAAACAAACCAACATGAGGATAAATCAGCTATAAAACAAACCAACATGAGGATAAATCAGACGATAAAACAAACCAACATGAGGACAAATCAGACTATAAAACAAACCAACATGAGGATAAATCAGAATATAAAACAAACCAACATGAGGATAAATCAGCTATAAAACAAACCAACATGAGGATAAATCCGCTATAAAACAAACCAACATGAGGATAAATCCGCTATAAAACAAACCAACATGAGGATAAATCAGACTATAAAACAAACCAACATGAGGATAAATCAGCTATAAAACAAACCAACATGAGGATAAATCAGCTATAAAACAAACCAACATGAGGATAAATCAGCTATAAAACAAACCAACATGAGGATAAATCAGACGATAAAACAAACCAACATGAGGATAAATCAGATGATAAAACAAACCAACATGAGGATAAATCAGAATATAAAACAAACCAACATGAGGATAAATCAGATATAAAACAAACAAACATGAGGATAAATCAGCTATAAAACAAACCAACATGAGGATAAATCAGCTATAAAACAAACCAACATGAGGATAAATCAGCTATAAAACAAACAAACATGAGGATAAATCAGATATAAAACAAACCAACATGAGGATAAATCAGACTATAAAACAAACAAACATGAGGATAAATCAGCTATAAAACAAACCAACATGAGGATAAATCAGACTATAAAACAAACAAACATGAGGATAAATCAGCTATAAAACAAACCAACATGAGGATAAATCCGCTATAAAACAAACCAACATGAGGATAAATCCGCTATAAAACAAACAAACATGAGGATAAATCAGACTATAAAACAAACCAACATGAGGATAAATCAGCTATAAAACAAACCAACATGAGGATAAATCAGCTATAAAACAAACCAACATGAGGATAAATCAGATGATAAAACAAACCAACATGAGGATAAATCAGCTATAAAACAAACCAACATGAGGATAAATCAGACTATAAAACAAACCAACATGAGGATAAATCAGCTATAAAACAAACAAACATGAGGATAAATCAGCTATAAAACAAACCAACATGAGGATAAATCAGAATATAAAACAAACCAACATGAGGATAAATCAGACTATAAAACAAAGCAAGAACAATTATCTGAAACATTGGAACGCTGAAATCAAAACTCAAAACAAACTAGAAGTCTGTCGGGCCCTAAAACCAAACTATGGTTTGGAAGAACACCTCTTAACTGTCAGTGACAGGAAGCAGCGACAGATCCTCACCAAATACAGGCTCAGTGACCACAGTCTCGCCATTGAAAAGGGGAGACACAAAAAGACGTGGTTGCTAAAAGAGCATCGAACATGTGGTCAGTGCATGACAGATGAGGTGGAGACAGAGGGACACTTCCTCCTTAAATGTGACACATGTGAAAAACAGCGCCGAGCTTTTGTCCAGGAACTGGAACATGTGACTCCAGAGTAGCAGGAAATGGAGGCTGCAGGTAAGCTGCGGGGGGTCCTGGGAGGGGGACCAGCGGCGAGCATTGCAGCAAGATTTATATTTTCCTGCCACCACCTGAGAGACAGTGGGGAACGGCACCTATTGCTGCTGTTGTTATTTAATATCATAATCATTGTTGTTGTTGTTGCTGTTATTATTATAATCATTGTTGTGTTGTGTTGTTGTTGTTTTACATGCTTTGGCAATATGTACACAAACATATGTCATGCCAATAAAGCACATATTGAATTGAATTGAATAGCGATAAAGAGGAGAGAGAGTGAGAGACAGAGGGAGAGAGGTAGAGAGAAAGAGGTGAGAGAAAGATAAAGAGAGAGAGAGGGAGAGAGGTAGAGATACAGAGGAGAGAGAGCAAGAGACAGAGAGACAGAGGTAGAGATAAAGAGGTGAGAGAAAGATAAAGAGAGAGAGAGGTAGAGATAAAGAGGAGAGACAGCGAGGAACAGAGGGAGAGAGGTAGAGATAAAGAGGAGAGACAGCGAGAGACAGAGGGAGAGAGGTAGAGATAAAGAGGTGAGACAGAAAGATAAAGAGAGAGAGCGAGAGAGGGAGCGAGGTAGAGATAAAGAGGTGAGACAGAAAGATAAAGAGAGAGAGAGAGAGGGAGAGAGGTAGAGATAAAGAGGTGAGACAGAAAGATAGAGAGAGAGACAGAGGGAGAGAGGTAGAGATAAAGAGGAGAGAGAGTGAGAGACAGAGGGAGAGAGGTAGAGATACAGAGGAGAGAGAGCAAGAGACAGAGAGGGAGAGGTAGAGATAAAGAGGTGAGAGAAAGATAAAGAGAGAGAGAGTGGGAGAGAGGTAGAGATAAAGAGGAGAGACAGAGAGAGACAGAGGGAGAGAGGTAGAGATAAAGAGGAGAGACAGAGAGAGACAGAGGGAGAGAGGTAGAGATAAAGAGGTGAGACAGAAAGATAAAGAGAGAGAGACAGCGAGAGACAGAGGGAGCGAGGTAGAGATAAAGAGGTGAGACTGAAAGATAAAGAGCAGAGAGAGAGAGAGAGGGAGAGAGGTAGAGATAAAGAGGTGAGACAGAAAGATAAAGAGAGAGAGAGACAGAGGGAGAGAGGTAGAGATAAAGAGGTGAGACAGAAAGATAAAGAGAGAGAGAGAGAGGGAGGGAGAGAGGGAGAGAGGTAGAGATAAAGAGGTGAGACAGAAAGATAAAGAGGAGAGAGAGAGGGGGAGAGGTAGAGATAAAGAGGTGAGAGAAAGATAAAGAGAGAGAGAGACAGAGGGAGAGAGGTAGAGATAAAGAGGTGAGACAGAAAGATAAAGAGGAGAGAGAGAGGGAGAGAGGTAGAGATAAAGAGGTGAGAGAAAGATAAAGAGAGAGAGAGACAGAGGGAGAGAGGTAGAGATAAAGAGGTGAGACAGAAAGATAAAGAGAGAGAGAGACAGAGGGAGAGAGGTAGAGATAAAGAGGTGAGACAGAAAGATAAAGAGAGAGAGACAGAGGGAGAGAGGTAGAGATAAAGAGGTGAGACAGAAAGATAAAGAGGAGAGAGAGACAGAGGGAGAGAGGTAGAGATAAAGAGGTGAGACAGAAAGATAAAGAGAGAGAGACAGAGGGAGAGAGGTAGAGATAAAGAGGTGAGACAGAAAGATAAAGAGAGAGAGAGAGAGACAGAGGGAGAGAGGTAGAGATAAAGAGGTGAGACAGAAAGATAAAGAGCAGAGAGGGAGAAGTGTGGGTACATAAAGGCAAGTCTTCATTAGACAGAATGTTTGCCTTGTGCATGAGTTCCTTCCTCCATGTGCAGCAGAGACCAGACCAGAGACCAGACCAGACCAGAGACCAGACCAGACCAGAGACCAGACCAGATGAATGTGGGGGAACTATCTGCTTAAGTGGCCTTTTAATGGGGATCAAAGGCAGGTCTCGGCCTCTCTTCCTATGCCCATCCCTGATTTTATAGCAAAGAGGAGGAGGAAGAGGAGGAGGAGGAGGAGGAGGGGGGTCCTGGCCAGTCCTGGTGGATGCAGGGAAAAGTCATTCAGTGTTAAAACAGGCTTGGACACTACTTTCCTGTCGGGGATGAGCACACTATTCTGATTCTGACGTGCTTCAACAACATCACATCAGCTTTGGGCAGCATCTGAACCACGTGACGCTTGTCTACAGGAACCGAATCAGGGCGTCTGGGTGGCGTAGTGGTCTATTCCATTGCCTCCGGCTTGGTCGGGCGTCCCTACAGACACAACTGGTCGTGTCTGTGGGTGGGAAGCCATGTATGTGGGTATGTGTCCTGGTGGCTGCACTAGCGCCTCCTCTGGTCGGTCGGGGCACCTGTTCGCAGAGGGGGAACTGGGGGGAATAGCGTGATCCTCCCACGCGCTACGTCCCCCTGGTGAAACTCCTCACTGTCAGGTGAAAAGAAGCGGCTGGTGACTCCACATGTATGGGAGGAGGCATGTGGTAGTCTGCAGCCCTCCCCGGATCAGCAGAGAGGGTGGAGCAGCGACCGGGATGGCTTGGAAAATAGGGTAATTGGCCGGATACAACTGGGGAGAAAAAGGCGGGGGGAGTCCCCCCCCCAAAAAAGAGGAACAAAATCAGAAACATGGGCAGGTGCTACGTTGCTCTGCAGCGGGCTCATAGGGGGTAACATCCCAAGTTGAATAAAGTGGCGAAGAAAGGCGGGGGAAAGCCCCATTTGAGCAAAAGCGAGTGGCATCACGGCATCAAGGTCACACACTTTATCTGAAAACTCATCAAAGTCCACCACTGGTACTGGTCCTGACTGATGGGGTGCCAGGCTAATGACGGCTGCGGGGATTCTGTGGCTGCTGGCCACTGACCCCTGATGAGGAAACATGGAGGGCAGGAGATTGCCATCATAAAGCCCCTAAATGGCTTGTTTCACCTCCAGCTCTGCAGCCGCCCGCCCACCGGCGCCGCCGTTTGGATAATAAGGGCTGTAAATGTGCCCAGTAAACAGCTGAGGAGCCGGGCGCTGCCCCTTCCTCTCCCACATTAAATAAGGCAGGAAGCCATCATTACTTTACGAGTCATGCTATTACCGTGGTAACGGACACACCGCCCTGCATTCTGACTGGCTGAGAGCAGCTCAGTGTCTGCTGGGCGTACACACCTTCTGCAGAACTGTCCCCTAACTCAAACTGTTAGATACACATCACAAAATGAACACTATCGTGTTGGTCATTTTGCTGTCATGGCTAAAATCCACGATAATACAAATCTTCTTCTCCTCCTCCTCCTTTCGGCTTGTTCGCTGTTTCTCAGGGGTCGCCACAGAGAATTTTAGAGTTTTTATCAGTACCCTGTGAGGACACAGCACCGATGGCAGCCGGCGTTAACCCGGGCCTCAACTGATCCGGGATGGTGTCGTCAATCCAAATACTGATTTGGCAAAGTGTTACGTGGGATGTCCTTCCTGACACAACACTAACCCTGTGGACGGGACACAGGTAAAGGTCTGGACTTACACCCATGTCTTTCGTCTGTATGGTTAACTTACCTATTCTTCAACAAATAAGGAGCAAAATAATCCATATATAAATATACACACATATACTTTATATCTTGTACTGTCTCATAGAGAATTTACTGACTCACTGGATTATTTTGCTCCTTATTTGTTGAGCACTTTCCCTACTGTTGGGTGTTTCTTTTAACAAAGTTATATATATATATATATAAACTTAGCACAAAAAGTAAGGAAATGTGTTTGGTAGGTTATTTCTTTGTTGTAACGATGCTTCTTGGCAATAAATCTGATATCAGGCAGGGGATTGTCAGCACCTGGGGTACCAAAAGCTCAACACAAGAGTCAATAGCAACAGCAAAACAAGCTGTTTGCCTTTGGCAGAGAAGGCAGGAGATGAGATGTGGGATGAGCAGCAGAGCTCAGGATGTGGGATGAGCAGCAGAGCTCAGGATGTGGGATGAGCAGCAGAGCTCAGGATGTGGGATGAGCAGCAGAGCTGAGATGTGGGATGAGCAGCAGAGATGAGATGTGGGATGAGCAGCAGAGCTCAGGATGTGGGATGAGCAGCAGAGATGAGATGTGGGATGAGCAGCAGAGCTGAGATGTGGGATGAGCAGCAGAGATGAGATGTGGGATGAGCAGCAGAGCTCAGGATGTGGGATGAGCAGCAGAGATGAGATGTGGGATGAGCAGCAGAGCTCAGTATGTGGGATGAGCAGCAGAGATGAGATGTGGGATGAGCAGCAGAGCTCAGGATGTGGGATGAGCAGCAGAGATGAGATGTGGGATGAGCAGCAGAGATGAGATGTGGGATGAGCAGCAGAGATGAGATGTGGGATGAGCAGCAGAGATGAGATGTGGGATGAGCAGCAGAGCTCAGTATGTGGGATGAGCAGCAGAGATGAGATGTGGGATGAGCAGCAGAGCTCAGTATGTGGGATGAGCAGCAGAGATGAGATGTGGGATGAGCAGCAGAGATGAGATGTGGGATGAGCAGCAGAGCTCAGGATGTGGGATGAGCAGCAGAGATGAGATGTGGGATGAGCAGCAGAGCTCAGTATGTGGGATGAGCAGCAGAGATGAGATGTGGGATGAGCAGCAGAGCTCAGGATGTGGGATGAGCAGCAGAGATGAGATGTGGGATGAGCAGCAGAGATGAGATGTGGGATGAGCAGCAGAGATGAGATGTGGGATGAGCAGCAGAGATGAGATGTGGGATGAGCAGCAGAGATGAGATGTGGGATGAGCAGCAGAGCTCAGTATGTGGGTTGCGCCCATGAAACATTTGCCAAATCTTCTCTGCCAATGCAAACAGCTTATGTTGCTGTTGCTATTGACTCTTGTGTTGAGCTTCTGGTACCCCAGGTGCTGACCATCAGCTGCCTGATAGAAGATTTATCTCTTTCTTGCACTTTTACTGTAGCACTGGTTTTGCTCTTAGATGCTCGTTTAGATGCACTTATGACCTCTGATGACCAGTAGTTCTCCTGGTCTCCTACGTTACATGATGCACTTATGACCTCTGATGACCAGTAGTTCTCCTGGTCTCCTACGTTACATGATGCTCTTATGACCTCTGATGACCAGTAGTTCTCCTGGTCTCCTACGTTACATGATGCACTTATGACCTCTGATGACCAGTAGTTCTCCTGGTCTCCTACGTTACATGATGCTCTTATGACCTCTGATGACCAGTAGTTCTCCTGGTCTCCTACGTTACATGATGCTCTTATGACCTCTGATGACTAGTAGTTCTCCTGGTCTCCTACGTTACATGATGCACTTATGACCTCTGATGACTAGTAGTTCTCCTGGTCTCCTACGTTACATGATGCTCTTATGACCTCTGATGACCAGTAGTTCTCCTGGTCTCCTACGTTACATGATGCTCTTATGACCTCTGATGACTAGTAGTTCTCCTGGTCTCCTACGTTACATGATGCACTTATGACCTCTGATGACCAGTAGTTCTCCTGGTCTCCTACGTTACATGATGCACTTATGACCTCTGATGACCAGTAGTTCTCCTGGTCTCCTACGTTACATGATGCTCTTATGACCTCTGATGACCAGTAGTTCTCCTGGTCTCCTACGTTACATGATGCTCTTATGACCTCTGATGACCAGTAGTTCTCCTGGTCTCCTACGTTACATGATGCACTTATGACCTCTGATGACCAGTAGTTCTCCTGGTCTCCTATGTTACATGATGCACTTATGACCTCTGATGACCAGTAGTTCTCCTGGTCTCCTACGTTACATGATGCACTTATGACCTCTGATGACCAGTAGTTCTCCTGGTCTCCTACGTTACATGATGCTCTTATGACCTCTGATGACCAGTAGTTCTCCTGGTCTCCTACGTTACATGATGCTCTTATTGTAAGTCGCTTTGGATAAAAGCGTCGGCTAAATGACTGGAATGTCATGTCATGTAATGTCATGTTGTGGTGCTGTGTACATTGCTGTGATGTTGTGTACACACTATATTGTAGTGCTGAGTATACACTATCTTGTGATGTTGTGTACACACTATGTTGTAGTGCTGAGTATACACTATCTTGTGATGTTGTGTACACACTATGTTGTGGTGCTGTGTTCACACTATGTTGTGGTGCTGTGTTCACACTATGTTGTGGTGCTGTGTACACACTATGTTGTGGTGCTGTGTACATTGCTGTGATGTTGTGTACTACACACTGTGGTTCAGATCTGCTACTGTGATGCTGCTGCCATTGCTGCATATGCCGTATGTTGTATGTGGTGGAGTGTATATTGTCTATCATCGTTATCGTACATTATCTATATTGAGTGTTGTATATTGTGTAGTAATTGTCTAGTGTGATGTATTTGTATTTGTGTATTTGTGATGTATATCCATGTATGTTGAAACACACACAACCATAAATGTGACTGATTCTCCTCACTCCGAGCCATTTAAGTCATGAGCCACATTCTAAAACATCGTAGAATAAGTACTGCTTAAAAACACGGCTCATCAGACCTCCCAGCAAGATGGAGGACCAGAGCAGGAGGACTCAGAAAGTACCCGAGTTCAGAGGTCATCTGCGTCGAGCTGAACTCCTACACACGTGTATCCACGGTCAACCACTCACGGAAGATTCCAGATAACTCAACAGTCACACGACAAGCCACAATCAGCTCCTCCTGGCGGCCTGGCTGCGTTTTACTAGAGGAGGCCCGGTGTCTCCCGCTACCGTCTCACACGGGCCTACTCCCCTCTCCCTCAACCCCACTCCCCTCTCCCTCAACCCCACTCCCCTCTCCCTCAACCCCACTCCCCTCTCCCCCAAACCCCACTCCCCTCTCCCTCAACCCCACTCCCCTCACCCCCAACCCTACTCCCCTCTCCCTCAACCCCACTCCCCTCTCCCCCAACCCCACTCCCCTCTCCCTCAACCCCACTCCATTCTCCCTCAACCCCACTCCCCTCTCCCTCAACCCCACTCCACTCTCCCCCAACCCCACTCCCCTCACCCCCAACCCCACTCCCCTCTCCCTCAACCCCACTCCCCTCTCCCCCAACCCCACTCCCCTCTCCCTCAACCCCACTCCATTCTCCCCCAACCCCACTCCCCTCTCCCTCAACCCCACTCCATTCTCCCCCAACCCCACTCCCCTCTCCCTCAACCCCACTCCCCTCTCCCTCAACCCCACTCCCCTCTCCCTCAACCCTACTCCACTATCCCTCAACCCCACTCCACTCTCCCTCAACCCCACTCCCCTCTCCCTCAACCCTACTCCCCTCTCCCTCAACCCCACTCCCCTCTCCCTCAACCCCACTCCCCTCTCCCTCAACCCCACTCCATTCTCCCTCAACCCCACTCCCCTCTCCCTCAACCCCACTCCCCTCTCCCTCAACCCCACTCCCCTCACCCTCAACCCCACTCCCCTCTCCCTCAACCCCACTCCACTCTCCCTCAACCCCTCTCCCCTCTCCCTCAACCCTACTCCACTCTCCCTCAACCCCACTCCCCTCACCCTCAACCCCACTCCCCTCTCCCTCAACCCTACTCCCCTCTCCCTCAACCCCACTCCCCTCTCCCTCAACCCTACTCCACTCTCCCTCAACCCCACTCCACTCTCCCTCAACCCCACTCCCCTCTCCCTCGAACCTACTCCACTCTCCCTCAACCCCACTCCACTCTCCCTCAACCCCATTCCCCTCTCCCTCCACCCCACTCCCCTCTCCCTCAACCCCCCCCCCCTCTCCCTCAACCCCCCTCCACTCTCCCTCAACCCCACTCCACTCTCCCTCAACCCCACTCCACTCTCCCTCAACCCCACTCCACTCACCCTCTGGCAGGGATGCAAATGATGGAGATGATGCCGATGATGGACATGATGCAGATGATGGACATGATACAGATGATGGACATGATACAGATGATGCAGATGATGGACATGATGCAGATGATGGACATGATGCAGATGATGGACATGATGCAGATGATGGACATGATGCACATGTACATACATTAACACATGGAAATATCTACTTCTATGAGACTGGACTGACTGACCAAGGCTTTTTAACGGCACCTCCCCGCTGAAAGGTTCTCACTGTGTTCCTCTTTAATAGAAATACTCAAAGAATAAACCCACCAACATCTGGAAAATCTCTTGCTTCATATTTCATCACTTCACTGAGGCTCATCTCAGTTGACCCAGACAAAATGCATTCGTACATTAATGAAACGCTGAAGATTCAAAATTAACAACCAGCATAAGACCGCCTGAAGGAGCCGAATGAGGTTTGTTCTAATGAGACGAGACGGCGGAACAGAGACGAACACAGAACCAACCCAGTAGCACACAGCAAACACCAGAGGGATGCAGAAGAGAATACAGAACAGACCACAAAACAACACCGAATCAACCCTGAAGCTGCTCCTGCACACGAAGGGAGGAAGGAACACGGTGAAACGACACACAGTCACTCCTTCACTACACACAGTCACTCCTTCACTACACACAGTCACTCCTTCACTACACACAGTCACTCCTTCACTACACACATTCACTCCTTCACTACACACAGTCACTCCTTCACTACACACAGTCACTCCTTCACTACACACAGTCACTCCTTCACTACACACAGTCACTCCTTCACTACACACAGTCACTCCTTCACTACACACAGTCACTCCTTCACTACACACAGTCACTCCTTCACTACACACAGTCACTCCTTCACTACACACAGTCACTCCTTCACTACACATTCACTCCTTCACTACACACATTCACTCCTTCACTACACACATTCACTCCTTCACTACACACAGTCACTCCTTCACTACACAGAATTTTCAACAAACACCGCATCCCGGTATACTTCAAACCCAGCAACACACTCCCACAAAGACTGGTTCATCCCAAAGACCGTGTACCACACACCTGGAAAAGCAGTCTGGTGTATGCCGCACAATGCAATGAGGATTGCACTGACCTATACATAGGAGAAACCAAACAACCACTACACAAACGGATGGCCCAACACAGAAGGCCACACTCCTCAGGACAAGACTCAGCAGTCTATCTACACCTCAAGGAGAAGACACACTCCTTCCAGGACAGCAACGTACACATTTTGGACAGAGAAGATAGATGGTTTGAAAGAGGGTGAAGGAAGCAATCTATGAGAAACTGGAAAAACCATCTCTCAACAGAGGAGGAGGTCTGCGACACCACCTATCTCCCACTTACAATGCTGTCCTTTCATCTCTACCCAGGAGACTCAAGAAGCCTAGCCTCCAAGAACAACAGTCGCTCACTAACGGCTCCAACCACTCTCATGACCACTGAACAATGAAGTCGAGACTAACCCCCCCAACCACCGTCGCTGCTAAACAAATGCAAATCAACAGCTCCAATGGCGACGGGCGCAGCCAGAACATCGGTACACAGAAGAGCCACGCATATCAATAGCTCTGACAACGACTCCTAGAGGATCAATTCTGAGTCTCATCACCAGCCAGTCAGACTAGCTTGGTCTAGTCAGAAAGGCACAAACTGAGGAAGCCTCTTGGATGAGACACGAAACGTCTTCATGGATATATACCAAGTCCAGTTGCACTTGATTCAACTCCTTTTGATAACATGCTACACACTCTCTCTGCTATACCATGCTACACACTGTCTCTGCTACACCATGCTACACACTGTCTCTGCTATACCTTGCTACACACTGTCTCTGCTATACCGTGCTACACACTGTCTCTGCTATACCATGCTACACACTCTCTCTGCTATACCATGCTACACGCTCTCTCTGCTATACCATGCTACACACTGTCTCTAATACCATGCTACACACTGTTTCTGCTACACCATGCTACACACTGTCTCTGCTATACCATGCTACACACTCTCTCTGCTATACCGTGCTACACACTGTTTCTGCTACACCATGCTACACACTGTCTCTGCTATACCATGCTACACACTGTCTCTGCTATACCGTGCTACACACTGTCTCTGCTATACCATGCTACACACTCTCTCTGCTATACCATGCTGCACACTCTCTCTAATACCATGCTACACACTGTTTCTGCTACACACTGTCTCTGCTATACCATGCTACACACTGTCTCTGCTATACCACGCTACACACTGTCTCTGCTATACCGTGCTACACACTGTCTCTGCTACACCATGCTACACACTGTTTCTGCTATACCATGCTACACACTGTCTCTGCTATACCATGCTACACGCTCTCTCTGCTATACCATGCTACACACTCTCTCTGCTATACCATGCTACACACTGTCTCTGCTGTACCGTGCTACACACGCTCTCTGCTATACCATGCTACACACTGTTTCTGCTACACCATGCTACACACTCTCTCTGCTATAGCATGCTACACACTGTCTCTGCTATACCATGCTACACACTGTCTCTGCTGTACCGTGCTACACACGCTCTCTGCTATACTGTGCTACACACTGTCTCTGCTATACCATGCTAAACACTGTCTCTGCTATACCGTGCTACACACTCTCTCTGCTATACCATGCTACACACTCTATCTGCTATACCGTGCTACACACTCTATCTGCTATACCATGCTACACTGTCTCTGCTATACCATGCTACACACTGTCTCTAATACCATGCTACACACTGTCTCTGCTATACCATGCTACACACTGTCTCTAATACCATGCTACACACTGTCTCTGCTATACCATGCTACACACTGTCTCTGCTATACCATGCTACACACTGTCTCTAATACCATGCTACACACTGTCTCTGCTATACTGTGCTACACACTGTCTCTGCTATACCGTGCTACACACTGTCTCTGCTATACCGTGCTACACACTGTCTCTGCTATACCGTGCTACACACTCTCTCTGCTATACCATGCTACACGCTCTCTCTGGTATACCATGCTACACACTGTCTCTAATACCATGCTACACACTGTCTCTGCTATACCATGCTACACACTGTCTCTGGGTTACCGCCACTGCTGTACTGTGCTACACACTGTCTCTGGGTTACCGCCACTGCTATACTGTGGTACACACTGTCTCTGGGTTACCTCCACTGACAGACAGAAAGGTAGGGACCCCTCCCCTGCGGTAAAGCCAACCCCCTAAATCCTCCTACAGCACAGACATGCTGGGAAACGTGACAGAAAACCCCACCATGCCAAACACTGAAGCCCCTTTACGTGGCTCCAGTGATGGATGCTAAAATGAACAAGTTAATCGACTAGGCATCAATCACCTGCCGCTTATTACAGTGAGTAAAAATAGCTGCGCCGCTCCACAAGTCACCTCATGACCCCAACAATAACTCACCCCCGCTGCGCAGCAGGCCTCTGACGTGGGACGGCCATGCAGTGGCACGCCTTGCGTTAACCTGCTCACATTTACCTGTCGGGGGCACATTTGTGTAGGAATGTGCCGCTGACCCTCGGCTGCAGGCTCATTCCTCTGCTGATGCGGCGGTGGGCTCGTGTGGCCCGACAGACATTACTCTCTGTCTGCGTTGGTCCACTAAGCACTTAAAAATGTCACTGTCTCCAGGACGCAGACCAAGGAGAAGAAGAATGGTTCAAGGAAATGACCCCCCGACCCCGGACGCAACACCAGGGCTCACACATTACCCATAATGCTTCATGGATGTCATGTTGACTGCGTGGAAGACTAGAAGTATTCAGAGAGCTGCTGTATCTCGAATGAGTTGTTGCCGAGAGGTAAAATATGACCTCTTTTCACCGGAACCCATTTTCAAACGCTTACAGAAACATAATCATGTCAAGCGGTATGGGAGTCACGTGTTCCGATGTGCACCAGATAAATACAGACGCGGCGGGGAGATTGGGCAGGAATATACTCTCACTACGGCTCGGACTGTGTGAAACTGCAGGGGAACAAAAACCCTCGGAAATATTTGGTCAGGAACAACACAGTACCCTGATCGTACTGCCGTGTGTTGTCATGACTGGCAGTGTAAAGGTTTCCAGGCCCGCGGGCGCTGGGGGCAGATATAAAGGTGTCCAGGCCCGCGGGCGCTGGGGGCAGATGTAAAGGTGTCCAGGCCCGCGGGCGCTGGGGGCAGATGTAAAGGTGTCCAGGCCCGCGGGCGCTGGGGGCAGATGTAAAGGTGTCCAGGCCCGCGGGCGCTGGGGGCAGATGTAAAGGTGTCCAGGCCCGCGGGCGCTGGGGGCAGATGTAAAGGTGTCCAGGCCCGCGGGCGCTGGGGGCAGATGTAAAGGTGTCCAGGCCCGCGGGCGCTGGGGGCAGATGTAAAGGTGTCCAGGCCCGCGGGCGCTGGGGGCAGATGTAAAGGTTTGCTGGGGGCAGATGTAAAGGTTTCCAGGCCTGCGGGTGCTGGGGGCAGATGTAAAGGTGTCCAGGCCCGCGGGTGCTGGGGGCAGATGTAAAGGTTTCCAGGCCCGCGGGTGCTGGGGGCAGATGTAAAGGTGTCCCGGCCCGCGGGCGCTGGGGGCAGATGTAAAGGTTTGCTGGGGGCAGATGTAAAGGTGTCCAGGCCCGCGGGCGCTGGGGGCAGATGTAAAGGTGTCCAGGCCCGCGGGTGCTGGGGGCAGATGTAAAGGTTTCCAGGCCCGCGGGCGCTGGGGGCAGATGTAAAGGTTTGCTGGGGGCAGATGTAAAGGTGTCCAGGCCCGCGGGCGCTGGGGGCAGATGTAAAGGTTTGCTGGGGGCAGATGTAAAGGTGTCCAGGCCCGCGGGTGCTGGGGGCAGATGTAAAGGTGTCCAGGCCCGCGGGTGCTGGGGGCAGATGTAAAGGTGTCCCGGCCCGCGGGCGCTGGGGGCAGATGCAAAGGTGTCCAGGCCCGCGGGTGCTGGGGGCAGATGTAAAGGTGTCCAGGCCCGCGGGCGCTGGGGGCAGATGTAAAGGTTTCCAGGCCCGCGGGCGCTGGGGGCAGATGTAAAGGTTTGCTGGGGGCAGATGTAAAGGTGTCCAGGCCCGCGGGCGCTGGGGGCAGATGTAAAGGTTTGCTGGGGGCAGATGTAAAGGTTTCCAGGCCCGCGGGCGCTGGGGGCAGATGTAAAGGTGTCCAGGCCCGCGGGCGCTGGGGGCAGATGTAAAGGTTTGCTGGGGGCAGATGTAAAGGTTTGCTGGGGGCAGATGTAAAGGTTTGCTGGGGGCAGATGTAAAGGTGTCCAGGCCCGCGGGCGCTGGGGGCAGATGTAAAGGTGTCCAGGCCCGCGGGCGCTGGGGGCAGATGTAAAGGTTTGCTGGGGGCAGATGTAAAGGTGTCCAGGCCCGCGGGCGCTGGGGGCAGATGTAAAGGTGTCCAGGCCCGCGGGCGCTGGGGGCAGATGTAAAGGTTTCCAGGCCCGCGGGCGCTGGGGGCAGATGTAAAGGTGTCCAGGCCTGCAGGCGCTGGGGGCAGATGTAAAGGTGTCCAGGCCCGCGGGCGCTGGGGGCAGATGTAAAGGTGTCCAGGCCCGCGGGCGCTGGGGGCAGATGTAAAGGTGTCCAGGCCCGCGGGTGCTGGGGCAGATGTAAAGGTGTCCAGGCCCGCGGGTGCTGGGGGCAGATGTAAAGGTGTCCCGGCCCGCGGGCGCTGGGGGCAGATGCAAAGGTGTCCAGGCCCGCGGGTGCTGGGGGCAGATGTAAAGGTGTCCAGGCCCGCGGGCGCTGGGGGCAGATGTAAAGGTTTCCAGGCCCGCGGGCGCTGGGGGCAGATGTAAAGGTTTGCTGGGGGCAGATGTAAAGGTGTCCAGGCCCGCGGGCGCTGGGGGCAGATGTAAAGGTTTGCTGGGGGCAGATGTAAAGGTTTCCAGGCCCGCGGGCGCTGGGGGCAGATGTAAAGGTGTCCAGGCCCGCGGGCGCTGGGGGCAGATGTAAAGGTTTGCTGGGGGCAGATGTAAAGGTTTGCTGGGGGCAGATGTAAAGGTTTGCTGGGGGCAGATGTAAAGGTGTCCAGGCCCGCGGGCGCTGGGGGCAGATGTAAAGGTGTCCAGGCCCGCGGGCGCTGGGGGCAGATGTAAAGGTTTGCTGGGGGCAGATGTAAAGGTGTCCAGGCCCGCGGGCGCTGGGGGCAGATGTAAAGGTGTCCAGGCCCGCGGGCGCTGGGGGCAGATGTAAAGGTTTCCAGGCCCGCGGGCGCTGGGGGCAGATGTAAAGGTGTCCAGGCCCGCGGGCGCTGGGGGCAGATGTAAAGGTGTCCAGGCCTGCAGGCGCTGGGGGCAGATGTAAAGGTGTCCAGGCCCGCGGGCGCTGGGGGCAGATGTAAAGGTGTCCAGGCCCGCGGGCGCTGGGGGCAGATGTAAAGGTGTCCAGGCCCGCGGGTGCTGGGGGCAGATGTAAAGGTTTGCTGGGGGCAGATGTAAAGGTGTCCAGGCCCGCGGGCGCTGGGGGCAGATGTAAAGGTTTGCTGGGGGCAGATGTAAAGGTGTCCAGGCCCGCGGGCGCTGGGGGCAGATGTAAAGGTGTCCAGGCCCGCGGGCGCTGGGGGCAGATGTAAAGGTGTCCAGGCCCGCGGGTGCTGGGGGCAGATGTAAAGGTGTCCAGGCCCGCGGGTGCTGGGGGCAGATGTAAAGGTGTCCAGGCCCGCGGGTGCTGGGGGCAGATGTAAAGGTGTCCAGGCCCGCGGGTGCTGGGGGCAGATGTAAAGGTGTCCCGGCCCGCGGGCGCTGGGGGCAGATGTAAAGGTTTGCTGGGGGCAGATGTAAAGGTGTCCAGGCCCGCGGGCGCTGGGGGCAGATGTAAAGGTGTCCAGGCCCGCGGGCGCTGGGGGCAGATGTAAAGGTGTCCAGGCCCGCGGGCGCTGGGGGCAGATGTAAAGGTTTGCTGGGGGCAGATGTAAAGGTGTCCAGGCCCGCGGGCGCTGGGGGCAGATGTAAAGGTGTCCAGGCCCGCGGGCGCTGGGGGCAGATGTAAAGGTGTCCAGGCCCGCGGGCGCTGGGGGCAGATGTAAAGGTGTCCAGGCCCGCGGGCGCTGGGGGCAGATGTAAAGGTGTCCAGGCCCGCGGGCGCTGGGGGCAGATGTAAAGGTTTGCTGGGGGCAGATGTAAAGGTGTCCAGGCCCACGGGCGCTGGGGGCAGATATAAAGGTGTCCAGGCCCACGGGCGCTGGGGGCAGATATAAAGGTGTCCAGGCCCGCGGGTGCTGGGGGCAGATATAAAGGTGTCCAGCCCGCGGGCGCTGGGGGCAGATGTAAAGGTTTCCAGGCCCGCGGGCGCTGGGGGCAGATGTAAAGGTTTGCTGGGGGCAGATATAAAGGTTTGCTGGGGGCAGATGTAAAGGTTTGCTGGGGGCAGATGTAAAGGTTTGCTGGGGGCAGATGTAAAGGTTTGCTGGGGGCAGATGTAAAGGTTTGCTGGGGGCAGATGTAAAGGTTTGCTGGGGGCAGATGTAAAGGCTTGCTGGGGGCAGATGTAAAGGTTTGCTGGGGGCAGATGTAAAGGTTTGCTGGGGGCAGATATAAAGGTTTGCTGGGGGCAGATATAAAGGTGTCCAGGCCCGCGGGCGCTGGGGGCAGATGTAAAGGTGTCCAGGCCCGCGGGCGCTGGGGGCAGATGTAAAGGTGTCCAGGCCCGCGGGCGCTGGGGGCAGATGTAAAGGTGTCCAGGCCCGCGGGCGCTGGGGGCAGATGTAAAGGTGTCCAGGCCCGCGGGCGCTGGGGGCAGATGTAAAGGTGTCCAGGCCCGCGGGCGCTGGGGGCAGATGTAAAGGTGTCCAGGCCCGCGGGCGCTGGGGGCAGATGTAAAGGTGTCCAGGCCCGCGGGCGCTGGGGGCAGATGTAAAGGTGTCCAGGCCCGCGGGTGCTGGGGGCAGATGTAAAGGTGTCCAGGCCCGCGGGCGCTGGGGGCAGATGTAAAGGTGTCCAGGCCCGCGGGCGCTGGGGGCAGATGTAAAGGTGTCCAGGCCCGCGGGCGCTGGGGGCAGATGTAAAGGTTTGCTGGGGGCAGATGTAAAGGTTTCCAGGCCTGCGGGTGCTGGGGGCAGATGTAAAGGTTTCCAGGCCCGCGGGTGCTGGGGGCAGATGTAAAGGTGTCCCGGCCCGCGGGCGCTGGGGGCAGATGTAAAGGTTTGCTGGGGGCAGATGTAAAGGTGTCCAGGCCCGCGGGCGCTGGGGGCAGATGTAAAGGTGTCCAGGCCCGCGGGTGCTGGGGGCAGATGTAAAGGTTTCCAGGCCCGCGGGCGCTGGGGGCAGATGTAAAGGTTTGCTGGGGGCAGATGTAAAGGTGTCCAGGCCCGCGGGCGCTGGGGGCAGATGTAAAGGTTTGCTGGGGGCAGATGTAAAGGTGTCCAGGCCCGCGGGTGCTGGGGGCAGATGTAAAGGTGTCCAGGCCCGCGGGTGCTGGGGGCAGATGTAAAGGTGTCCCGGCCCGCGGGCGCTGGGGGCAGATGCAAAGGTGTCCAGGCCCGCGGGTGCTGGGGGCAGATGTAAAGGTGTCCAGGCCCGCGGGCGCTGGGGGCAGATGTAAAGGTTTCCAGGCCCGCGGGCGCTGGGGGCAGATGTAAAGGTTTGCTGGGGGCAGATGTAAAGGTGTCCAGGCCCGCGGGCGCTGGGGGCAGATGTAAAGGTTTGCTGGGGGCAGATGTAAAGGTTTCCAGGCCCGCGGGCGCTGGGGGCAGATGTAAAGGTGTCCAGGCCCGCGGGCGCTGGGGGCAGATGTAAAGGTTTGCTGGGGGCAGATGTAAAGGTTTGCTGGGGGCAGATGTAAAGGTTTGCTGGGGGCAGATGTAAAGGTGTCCAGGCCCGCGGGCGCTGGGGGCAGATGTAAAGGTGTCCAGGCCCGCGGGCGCTGGGGGCAGATGTAAAGGTTTGCTGGGGGCAGATGTAAAGGTGTCCAGGCCCGCGGGCGCTGGGGGCAGATGTAAAGGTGTCCAGGCCCGCGGGCGCTGGGGGCAGATGTAAAGGTTTCCAGGCCCGCGGGCGCTGGGGGCAGATGTAAAGGTGTCCAGGCCTGCAGGCGCTGGGGGCAGATGTAAAGGTGTCCAGGCCCGCGGGCGCTGGGGGCAGATGTAAAGGTGTCCAGGCCCGCGGGCGCTGGGGGCAGATGTAAAGGTGTCCAGGCCCGCGGGTGCTGGGGGCAGATGTAAAGGTTTGCTGGGGGCAGATGTAAAGGTGTCCAGGCCCGCGGGCGCTGGGGGCAGATGTAAAGGTTTGCTGGGGGCAGATGTAAAGGTGTCCAGGCCCGCGGGCGCTGGGGGCAGATGTAAAGGTGTCCAGGCCCGCGGGCGCTGGGGGCAGATGTAAAGGTGTCCAGGCCCGCGGGTGCTGGGGGCAGATGTAAAGGTGTCCAGGCCCGCGGGTGCTGGGGGCAGATGTAAAGGTGTCCCGGCCCGCGGGCGCTGGGGGCAGATGTAAAGGTTTGCTGGGGGCAGATGTAAAGGTGTCCAGGCCCGCGGGCGCTGGGGGCAGATGTAAAGGTGTCCAGGCCCGCGGGCGCTGGGGGCAGATGTAAAGGTGTCCAGGCCCGCGGGCGCTGGGGGCAGATGTAAAGGTTTGCTGGGGGCAGATGTAAAGGTGTCCAGGCCCGCGGGCGCTGGGGGCAGATGTAAAGGTGTCCAGGCCCGCGGGTGCTGGGGGCAGATGTAAAGGTGTCCAGGCCCGCGGGCGCTGGGGGCAGATGTAAAGGTGTCCAGGCCCGCGGGCGCTGGGGGCAGATGTAAAGGTGTCCAGGCCCGCGGGCGCTGGGGGCAGATGTAAAGGTGTCCAGGCCCGCGGGCGCTGGGGGCAGATGTAAAGGTGTCCAGGCCCGCGGGCGCTGGGGGCAGATGTAAAGGTTTGCTGGGGGCAGATGTAAAGGTGTCCAGGCCCACGGGCGCTGGGGGCAGATATAAAGGTGCCCAGGCCCGCGGGCGCGGGGGGCAGATATAAAGGTGCCCAGGCCCGCGGGTGCTGGGGGCAGATATAAAGGTGTCCAGCCCGCGGGCGCTGGGGGCAGATGTAAAGGTTTCCAGGCCCGCGGGCGCTGGGGGCAGATGTAAAGGTTTGCTGGGGGCAGATATAAAGGTTTGCTGGGGGCAGATGTAAAGGTTTGCTGGGGGCAGATGTAAAGGTTTGCTGGGGGCAGATGTAAAGGTTTGCTGGGGGCAGATGTAAAGGTTTGCTGGGGGCAGATGTAAAGGTTTGCTGGGGGCAGATGTAAAGGCTTGCTGGGGGCAGATGTAAAGGTTTGCTGGGGGCAGATGTAAAGGTTTGCTGGGGGCAGATGTAAAGGTTCAGTATTTATCTCTGTGCACACGTTAAGGCTGCTGACTCGCATTAAACAAAGTACAATACCATCTGAACCACAACGCACACCGTCTCCTTCCCGACCACACGGTCCACCTACAAGAGACACACGGTCCACCTGGAGGCTGGTGGGAACAGGACAGACACACGGTCCACCTGGAGGCTGGTGGGAACAGGACAGACACATGGTCCACCTACAACAGACACACGGTCCACCTGGAGGCTGGTGGGAACAGGACAGACACACGGTCCACCTGGAGGCTGGTGGGAACAGGACAGACAGACGGTCCACCTGGAGGCTGGTGGGAACAGGACAGACACACGGTCCACCTACAACAGACACACGGTCCACCTGGAGGCTGGTGGGAACAGGACAGACACACGGTCCACCTGGAGGCTGGTGGGAACACTACAGACACACGGTCCACCTGGAGGCTGGTGGGAACAGGACAGACACACGGTCCACCTGGAGGCTGGTGGGAACAGGACAGACACACGGTCCACCTGGAGGCTGGTGGGAACAGGACAGACACACGGTCCACCTGGAGGCTGGTGGGAACAGGACAGACAGACGGTCCACCTGGAGGCTGGTGGGAACACTACAGACACACGGTCCACCTGGAGGCTGGTGGGAACACGACAGACACATGGTCCACCTGGAGGCTGGTGGGAACAGGACAGACACACGGTCCACCTGGAGGCTGGTGGGAACAGGACAGACACACGGTCCACCTGGAGGCTGGTGGGAACAGGACAGACACACGGTCCACCTGGAGGCTGGTGGGAACAGGACAGACAGACGGTCCACCTGGAGGCTGGTGGGAACAGGACAGACACACGGTCCACCTACAACAGACACACGGTCCACCTGGAGGCTGGTGGGAACAGGACAGACACATGGTCCACCTGGAGGCTGGTGGGAACAGGACAGACACACGGTCCACCTGGAGGCTGGTGGGAACAGGACAGACACATGGTCCACCTGGAGGCTGGTGGGAACAGGACAGACACACGGTCCACCTACAACAGACACACGGTCCACCTGCAGGCTGGTGGGAACACTACAGACACACGGTCCACCTGGAGGCTGGTGGGAACACTACAGACACACGGTCCACCTGGAGGCTGGTGGGAACAGGACAGACACACGGTCCACCTGGAGGCTGGTGGGAACAGGACAGACACACGGTCCACCTGGAGGCTGGTGGGAACAGGACAGACACACGGTCCACCTGGAGGCTGGTGGGAACAGGACAGACAGACGGTCCACCTGGAGGCTGGTGGGAACACTACAGACACACGGTCCACCTGGAGGCTGGTGGGAACACGACAGACACATGGTCCACCTGGAGGCTGGTGGGAACAGGACAGACACATGGTCCACCTGGAGGCTGGTGGGAACAGGACAGACACACGGTCCACCTGGAGGCTGGTGGGAACAGGACAGACACACGGTCCACCTGGAGGCTGGTGGGAACAGGACAGACAGACGGTCCACCTGGAGGCTGGTGGGAACAGGACAGACACACGGTCCACCTACAACAGACACACGGTCCACCTGGAGGCTGGTGGGAACAGGACAGACACATGGTCCACCTGGAGGCTGGTGGGAACAGGACAGACACACGGTCCACCTGGAGGCTGGTGGGAAGAGGACAGACACACGGTCCACCTGGAGGCTGGTGGGAACAGGACAGACACACGGTCCACCTGGAGGCTGGTGGGAAGAGGACAGACACACAGTCCACCTGGAGGCTGGTGGGAACAGGACAGACACACGGTCCACCTGGAGGCTGGTGGGAACAGGACAGACACACGGTCCACCTGGAGGCTGGTGGGAAGAGGACAGACACACGGTCCACCTGGAGGCTGGTGGGAAGAGGACAGACACACAGTCCACCTGGAGGCTGGTGGGAAGAGGACAGACACACGGTCCACCTGGAGGCTGGTGGGAACAGGACAGACACACGGTCCACCTGGAGGCTGGTGGGAACAGGACAGACACACAGTCCACCTGGAGGCTGGTGGGAAGAGGACAGACGGCGCTGCCTTACTACTGCATTCATCAGGCTCTACTATTTCATCTCTTCTATTACACATGAATCATTATTTTGCACCGCTGAAGTTGCTGATCGGTCTCAGTGGTGTGTAACTGGATTTATCCACACAAGCAAACAAACACAATGAGCATGACGACATGACAACTGAGAAGCTGCTGAAGGACCCACGCCTGCAGACCTGGATGCTGGCGTATCGTTTCCCCGCCGAGCGGCGGCGTCACAACGCAGTGCCGGTGTTACCTTTAAAAACAGCCTCTATCCGGTCCGCTTCCCCGCCCGCCGGCGACACCGCGTTGTGCGGGATTCACAGACGCTCCAGACCTTCTCCCGTCCCCTCCAGACCTTCTCCCGTCCCCTCCAGACCGCTGCTGCTGCTGCTGCACTGCCGCGCAGCAACGCCGCCCTCAGCGCACCACACACGGACGCCACTCAAGCCACGGCACGAGGGCTGGAAGCTGCACGAGGGCTGGAAGCTGCTGGAGCGCAAAGTCACAGCAGCATCGTTCTGACCGTCTGCAAGCCACTGCTGCTGTACTCCCCCGCTCGCCTCCTCCTTTTTTATTCAACCTATCTCAGGGCCCCCCCTACCTCTCCTCCCCCCTCCTTTCCCCACCTCCCCTCCTCCCCACCCCCCACCTCTCCTCCCCACCTCTCCTCTCGTCTGTCTGTGAGCGGCAGACAAGTGCAGAGCGATCTGCAGCGCTCTACCATGGCTCGTGTTCCACTGGCTGGCTCGCGGAGGAGGCTCGCTGTGTATGTTTTTACTCCCCGACTCGAGTAAAGGAGGGCAGAGGAGGGCTGCGCCTCCTAAACAACACACAAACGAGGAGCGTGTGGAACAAAATCATGACACAAACCTGCACATCCGTCCACGCTGTTGAATTATGTTGACCGCAGACTGCCGCACGTGGTCGGCGTGTAGGGATCACATTACATACATGTGTCTGTCATCTGACTGTGTTGTCAACACAACCGACTCCTCTGTTCTGTGTGTGTCTGTCATCTGACTGTGTTGTCAACACAACCGACTCCTCTGTTCTGTGTGTGTCTGTCATCTGACTGTGTTGTCAACACAACCGACTCCTCTGTTCTCTGTCTGTCATTCTGACTGTGTTGTCAACACAACCGACTCCTCTGTTCTCTGTGTGTCTGTCATCTGACTGTGTTGTCAACACAACCGACTCCTCTGTTCTCTGTGTGTCTGTCATTCTGACTGTGTTGTCAACACAACCGACTCCTCTGTTCTGTGTGTGTCTGTCATTCTGACTGTGTTGTTAACACAACCGACTCCCCTGTTGTCTGTGTGTCTGTCATTCTGACTGTGTTGTTAACACAACCGACTCCCCTGTTGTCTGTGTGTCTGTCATTCTGACTGTGTTGTCAACACAACCGACTTCTCTGTTCTGTGTGTCTGTCATTCTGACTGTTGTCAACACAACCGACTTCTCTGTTCTGTGTGTCTGTCATTCTGACTGTTGTCAACACAACAGACTTCTCTGTTCTCTGTGTGTCTGTCATTCTGACTGTGTTGTCAACACAACCGACTCCTCTGTTCTCTGTGTCTGTCATTCTGACTGTGTTGTCAACACAACCGACTCCTCTGTTCTCTGTGTGTCTGTCATTCTGACAGTGTTGTCAACACAACCGACTTCTCTGTTCTCTGTGTGTCTGTCATTCTGACTGTGTTGTCAACACAACCGACTCCTCTGTTCTCTGTGTCTGTCATTCTGACTGTGTTGTCAACACAACCGACTCCTCTGTTCTCTGTGTGTCTGTCATTCTGACTGTGTTGTCAATACAACAGAGTTCTCTGTTCTCTGTGTGTCTGTCATTCTGACTGCGTTGTCAACACAACCGACTCCTCTGTTCTCTGTGTGTCTGTCATTCTGACTGTGTTGTCAATACAACAGAGTTCTCTGTTCTCTGTGTGTCTGTCATTCTGACTGTGTTGTCAACACAACAGACTTCTCTGTTCCCTGTGTGTCTGTCATTCTGACTGCGTTGTCAACACAACCGACTCCTCTGTTCTCTGTGTGTCTGTCATTCTGCCTGTGTTGTGAACATGGTGGACACAACCGACTCCTCTGTTGTGTGTGTGTGTGTCTGTCATTCTGACTGTGTTGTGAACATGGTGGACACAGCCGACTCTTCTGTTGTGTGTGTGTGTGTCTGTCATTCTGACTGTGTTGTGAACATGGTGGACACAACCGACTCCTCTGTTGTGTGTGTGTGTGTGTGTGTGTGTGTGTGTGTGTGTGTCTGTCATTCTGACTGTGTTGTTAACACAACCGACTCCTGTGTTGTCTGTGTGTCTGTCATTCTGCCTGTGTTGTGAACATGGTGGACACAACCGACTCCTGTGTTGTGTGTGTTTGCACATCGTGGCAAATGGAAAGCCTTTATCACTGCTCATATCTCCTTTGTTTCACCCCAAGACGAGGCCTGAGCTCTGCAGAACATACGAGCCAGCGCGCAGTAGTTTTGAAGCACCTTGAAAGCGCTGCAGGACATTCTTTGATAGTTTGATCCCAGACCACAGAAGACTCACAAGCAGCAGGACAATGAGAAGCTTCACAACACTCAAAATGTGTCATCAGCCGGAGAACTTGGCCCGGACTGGGACGGACGCCTAAGCCGTTGGATTGTGGCTTGCATCTTCTCTTACACGGGCTGGCTTGTCCTTCCTCTTGACTTGTTTTTCAGAGACGACGGAGCCGCTGACGGCTGAAGACAAGTGGCTTCACAAGTGTGGGTCTTGATCAGAAGACAAGGTGTTACTCTGCAGCTCTTCCAGTTTCTTTTTTTCCGTCCACATCAACGCAGAAGCATGTCAACACTGGGATGACTACACCTCTAGAGGGTGGACGTGTCCTGTGTCCGGACCAACAACTGGACCCTTTGGTCAAATGTGCAATGGACACGTCCCTGTTAATGTAGGAGCACAAGTGGAGCGTGTCATCACATATGTTTGATGACATTGTGGATTTTGTCGTTT
>JAJHIY020001535.1:700000-703022 GCA_022114975.2 Lampris megalopsis | reverse complement strand
AAAGTCCATCAGAAGCTGGTGGGGGTTTGATTCTCCACATTCATCTTCTCCGCTCACCTCCGAGCTCCCATTGGCCAAAGCCATCGGAAATCTTTACACAGATCAGCCGCCTCCGCGCACACACGTGTGTGTGTGTGTGTGTGTGTGTCTGTGTGTGTGAGAGAGAGACAAGTTGACATGAAACCAATCTCCGCCCTTCTGAAGTGCCCTTGAGCAACACGGTGAGTCCTGGACAGCCCTGCGTGGAGTTAGTTGGTAAAGTCCCAAAGTGGGAACCACACGTCATGTGTTTGGGGTTTTTTTTACGCTTGGTAACGCAACCAATCCCAGCCCAGGGTCTCCGAGGTGGGCACCGGGCTGCTGGACACGGATGTTTCATTCGCTAAACTCAATCACTTAAACATGAGCTTTGGGTTGCTCGGCTGTTGGACACATAGCGGGGCGTCTAGTCATTCTCTGTACTTGATAACGTCATAAGCATCGTGATGAATATCAGGATGATTATAGTGATACATACCATGATAAGTATCGTGATGAATACCGTGATGAATATCGATAAGTACCGTGATGAATACCGTGATGAATATCGATAAGTATCGTGATGAATACCGCGATGAATATTGATAAGTATCGTGACGAATACCGTGATGAATATCGATAAGTATCGTGATGAATACCGTGATGAATATTGATAAGTATCGTGATGAATATCGTGATGAATATTGATAAGTATCGTGATGAATATCGTGATTAATATCGATAAGTATCGTGATGAATAGTGATAAGTATCGTGATGAATATCGATGAATATCTTGATGAATATTGATAAGTATCGTGATGAATATCGTGATGAATATCGATAAGTATTGTGGCGAATATTTATAAGTATCGTGACGAATATCGCGATGAATCTTGATAAGTATCGCGATGAATATCGATAAGTATCGTGATGAATATTGATAAGTATCGTGATGAATATCGTGATGAATATTGATAAGTATCGTGATGAATAGTGATAAGTACCGTGATGAATATCGTGATGAATATTGATAAGTATCGTGATGAATACCGTGATGAATATTGATAAGTATCGCGATGAATATCGTGATGAATATCGATAAGTATCGTGATGAATGTCGTGAAGAATATCGATAAGCATCGTGACCAATATTTATAAGTATCGTGATGCATATCGTGATGAATATTGATAAGTATCGTGATGAATATTGATAAGTATCATGATGAATACCGTAATGAATATTGGTAAGTATCGTGATGGATATCGTGATGAATATCGATAAATATCGTGATGAATATTGATAAGTGTCGTGATGACTATCGTGATAAATATCGTGATAAACGTGAGCACGTGTGTCCTTGCCCTCTCTCTGCATACACACGATCAGAAATAGACCAGAATATGCCACTGTCACTTGTGAAGCCAAACACATATGTATGGTAAACGTATAAAATAATCAGGCATACACATCAAAACACACACACACACACACACACACTATACATAGCGTCTGACTCATTGTTTGTGGAGATATTTAGTATGTGTAGATGTGGAAAAGGACAGAGCCAGTGGCGTGGTTCTTCTTGCAGAGCGGTGGTAGTCATGGGGGTAATATTGGCGACATTAGATAAACCGGTGACACAGCGCACAGCAGCTTCCACTGTGGTGTAACATGAAGTTGCATCTGTCCATCTAAAAATACACACACATACTGTCGATACGAGGCCAAGGCCAAACTGGGTGCTATAATGAAGTTATATATATATAAAGTCATCTATCACTGATGCCTGGTAGATAGATGACTCCCTCTATCTGGCATTTTCCTTCAACATTTGAAGGAAAATGCCAGATAGAGGGAGTCATCTATCTACCAGGCATCGGTGACAAGAGAAGACAACTGCAATGTGGACACTTAGGTGGGATTAACAGAGGGCCCTTTTAAAATTAGGTTTAACACCCATATGAGTAGCTTCAGAAATGAGCATGTGAAAAATGCAGCGGCCTTAAGCCGCCACATTTGGTCATTGGTAGACAAGAATATCAGTTATTCTGTCTCATGGAAAACCCTTACAAAGAGCAGTGCATATTCAGTTAGAGGTAAAAGATGTAACCTGTGCTTGGCAGAAAAGTATTTTATTATTTGCAGACCTGACATGTCCACCTTGAATAATAGAAACGAATTGGCCACCAGCTGTAGACACCGAAAAAAATATCTCTGTAGAACCTGATAATGTAATAAATCCCCGATAATGTAATAACCCTGATAATGTAATAAAACAAATGCACTTGAGGCCATTGAAAATGCAAGAAAACCTGATAATGTAATAACTTCCTGATAATGTAATAACTTCCTGATAATGTAATAACTTCCTGATAATGTAATAAACTATAAATCATAGCTAACTCTAACCCTAAACCCTAACGCTAACCCTAATAACGTCCCGTTAATGTAACACATTATTACATTATTGGTAAAAAGTTTATTACATTATTGGGAAATGCACTTTATTACATTATCAGGAAGTTATTACATTATCAGGTTTTATTGCATTTTCAATGGACTCGAGCAGATTTTTATTACATTATCGGGGTTATTACATTATTGGGAATTTATTACATTATCAGGTTCTACAATCTCCTTTGCAACTATAAGTAAAACGTCTTTATTATCCCCCCCCATTAGATGATACACATATGAACTTTATTAGAGTTTTTTTTTTAATATATTTTAACTGCCTGTCTTTCCAACTGTGCCCCAACACCACCCCACTATATGAGTCTCATAAATTACCTTGTTATATTTTTCATGTACACCATTTCAACAGCGCCCTGGTCCCTAAATGCTTTTCAAAACGAGTCCCAGTCCCTTACCCCATTGCTTGTAATGTTTTCTACCCCTCCATTGGTTGCTGTGCATCATAAATACCTACCCCATTGGTTGTTACAGTTTAAATGTTTCCTCATCTGACTGGTTGCTGTCCAACCGAAATGAGGGGCGTGACG
>JAJHIY020001535.1:685000-692500 GCA_022114975.2 Lampris megalopsis | reverse complement strand
AAACCCGCCAAAAAAATATTTAGCTTCATGCTATTGTCTAGATGGCTGCAGCTACTCTCATTCCACTTGCATTTTTCAGAACGTTGTTTTTGGGTTTTGTACCCCCATCGTTGTCTACAACGCTTTGATACCGACACTTTGAAATAGCAAACAGGGAAGGGAATAAAAGGCATTACTTACACCACATCCAGCTAGCCGACTCCACTGGCCCTAACAAGGGCGGGAGAAGCCCCCGGTTATATATAAGCTTGTCCTCGATCACTTGCCTGCTGCTTAATTTGTAAATCAGGTCGGCCCAGTCCAAACTCCTTTATCCTCTTTGTTTCTTCCACTGAACGCCTTGTGAAAGGGTGCTTTTATAAGGAAATAACCGAATTTTCCTTGATTTCCGCAGTACCACATGAAGTTGCCATCTCATGAAAGCACCGGTCAGCTAGCTAAGGAGCAGGAGCGACAGTCGCGCATCCATGGTTATATTAACGGCGGGTGTGAATATGAAAGACAGTGCCAAGATGTGACTAATCACTACTACTAGGGGTCCCTATTTATCCGGGCTGGGGACTGGCACTAAGAACGCATTGGCTTGTGCATCCTCAGTAGGTGGGTTCGAGAACTGACCAATCACATTAGATCAAAGAAAACATAAAAACAATACCAATTCACTGCCAATAAAAGTGGGAGTGTCTGGGGCACAGAGCCCGTGGAAAATCGGAAGCAACCAATCAGAGAGCAGCCTCAGGTCACCCGGCCTTCACCCATCAATTCACAGAGAAATTAACCAAATACAATTTGTAACCAAGTTTTGATCAATGCTGACAGGCGCTGACAGGCTGCCAGGTGCACTGTATGAGTACGCAATTTCTATTTCACAACTATGACGCCTCATCCGACTAATTTACGTTTGACATGTTTAAGCAGAATTTCTTATCTAGATATTTGGAGGGGGGAGTCGGGCATTAACGAACCACTGCTGTCACCAGACATCATCGATCACACTGCTTCGTCCCGGGCTAGCTAGACATTTTCGGAATATGGCCCTCTAACTTTGGCAGAATACACGTCATGAATCATCCCCTTCTATGTGAAGAATGTATTTCCTCTCGCAAAACGTTTTCCACAGGTGGGAAAACTGTACAGCAGCAACAACACGTCGGGTCACTGGCAGAGTTACAGAACAGATTTCGAAGAACAGACTCGGGTGCTTTTCAAAAAGTTGAGTGAATTTATAGCACTGTTGAATAAACATCCTCCGTCCACGGAGACAAAAGGTGCCTGCAGGTGGCGCACTGTTTCAAATGGTGACTATGAGACAAGCCGTCCCACTAAGACAGTGTTTCTCAACCCAGTCCTCAAGGACCCCCTATCCTGCAGGTTTTCATTGTAACCCTGCATAGGTAGCCCCGCTTGTACTTACTCGACCAATCATCTCGCAGCACTTAATTATGCAAGGTGTGCAACATCGGACAAAATTCATCGCTGATTGGTTGAATAACTACAGACAGGTACCTATTCAGGGTTGCAAAGAAAATATGCAGGATAGGGGGTCCTTGAGGACACTGCTCTAAGACATCCCAGAGACAGCCAGATGAGGACTTGGACCAGATGAGAGGATCGGAGGGTGAGAGGGAGAAGTCCAGGATCACTATTTAGTCAGAGCCCCCAAACACACACACACACAAAGAGACGTCACCAAGACCCAAATGACATCAATCTTTCTTATTTCCTCCTCTTTCGCTCGTGCTGATCTTCTCTTATATGACCCCGGCTGCCTGGCACGCTGCTCGTCACATTCTCTACACAACTTATAAACCCACATCATTCTGTTACGCTGTCCCCATGCGGTACCCTCCTCCCTCTCCGACGTGCGACTCGTGTCTTCTCTCGTCTCTCCTCCCCAGTATGTGAACGGAGTGACGCGAGTCTCCCCTGAAACACAACGTCCCCTGCACGCCTGTCTATCTCGGGAGGGAGATCCCTCCCTGAGGTCTCTCCCTACTTTGTCTCCCCCGTTAAAGAGTTTGTTAGGGAGTCGCTCCTTATGCGCTGCGGGTCTGAGGAGAGGATGTTGTGTGGCTGTAGAGCCTCCTGAGGCGCAGGTGTGATACCGGGCTGCACAAATAACATGCACTTGACCTGAACAGCACTAAAGGGAAATGACATGGAAAGTGGCTGCAGACTGTACGGTATTTAGATTTAACACAGGTCAAAGTGAGGGAGGACCAGGGCTTTTTAGTTGTTGTGCAAATTAAGAAGGTGCACATTTGATAACTGATCAACCGATTTTAATGCTCAGGTAAAGACACCATGATGTTCTTTCAGTGTTTAAATTGGGCTCTCTCTCGCTCTCTCTTTCTCTGCCTCGCTCTCTCTCTCTTTCTCTCGCTCTCTCTTTCTCGTGCTCTCTCTTCCTCGCTCTCTCTCTCTTTCTCGTGCTCTCTCTCTCTCTCGCTCTCTCTTTCTCGTGCTCTCTCTCTCGCTCTCGCTCTCTCTTTCTCGTGCTCTCTCTCTCTCTCGCTCTCTCTTTCTCGTGCTCTCTCTCTCTCTCGCTCTCTCTCTCTCTTTCTCGTGCTCTCTCTCTCGCTCTCTCTTTCTCGTGCTCTCTCTGCCTCGCTCTCTCTTCCTCGCTCTCTCTTTCTCGTGCTCTCTCTCTCTCTCTCTCTCTCTCTCTCTCTCTCTCTCTCTCTCATGCTCTCTCTCTCTCTCACTCTCTCTCTCGGTCTCTCTCTCTCTTTCTCGTGCTCTCTCTTCCTCGCTCTCTCTCTCTTTCTCGTGCTCTCTCTCTCTCTCGCTCTCTCTTTCTCGTGCTCTCTCTCTCGCTCTCGCTCTCTCTTTCTCGTGCTCTCTCTCTCTCTCTCTTTCTCGTGCTCTCTCTCTCGCTCTCTCTTTCTCGTGCTCTCTCTCTCGCTCTCGCTCTCTCTTTCTCGTGCTCTCTCTCTCTCTCGCTCTCTCTTTCTCGTGCTCTCTCTCTCTCTCTCGCTCTCTCTTTCTCGTGCTCTCTCTCTCTCTCGCTCTCTCTCTCTCTTTCTCGTGCTCTCTCTCTCTCTCGCTCTCTCTTTCTCGTGCTCTCTCTCTCGCTCTCGCTCTCTCTTTCTCGTGCTCTCTCTCTCTCTCGCTCTCTCTTTCTCGTGCTCTCTCTCTCTCTCGCTCTCTCTCTCTCTTTCTCGTGCTCTCTCTCTCGCTCTCTCTTTCTCGTGCTCTCTCTGCCTCGCTCTCTCTTCCTCGCTCTCTCTTTCTCGTGCTCTCTCTCTCTCTCTCTCTCTCTCTCTCGCTCTCTTTCTCTTGCTCTCTCTCTCTCGCTCCCTTTCTCGTGCTCTCTCTCTCTCTCGCTCTCTCTTGCCCGCTCTCTCTTTCTCGTGCTCTCTATCTCTCGCTCTCTCTTTCTCGTGCTCTCTCGCTCTCTCTGCCTCGGTCTCTCTTTCTCGTGCTCTCTCTTTCTCGTGCTCTCTCTCTCTCTCGCTCTCTCTTTCTCGTGCTCTCTCTCACTCTCTCTCTCTCTCTCTCGCTCTCTCTTTCTCGTGCTCTCTCTGCCTCGCTCTCTCTTCCTCGCTCTCTCTTTCTCGTGCTCTCTCTCTCTCTCTCTCTCTCTCTCTCTCTCTCTCTCTCTCTCTCTCGCTCTCTCTTTCTCGTGCTCTCTCTCTCTCGCTCTCTCTTGCCCGCTCTCTCTGCCTCGCTCTCTCTTTCTCGTGCTCTCTCGCTCTCTCTGCCTCGCTCTCTCTTTCTCGTGCTCTCTCTCTCTCGTGCTCTCTTTCTGTCTGTCTCTCTCCCTCATGCTCTCTCTCTCTCGCTCTCTCCAAGAACACAGCGACTCTGTGCAGATGTGTCTTTTCTTCTTCATTAAACATTACCCACCCTTCGTGTGTGTGCGTGTGTGTGTGTGTGTGTGTGTGTGTGTGTGTGTAAAAGAGGGTGTGTGCATGTGCACATTATGTCTGTTTGTGAGCTTTTGGATGCACATTTTTACTACACATAGTATATGTGCCTGAATGTACATCAGCATGCGTCCTTATTTGCATGCGTGTGCGTGTGTGTGCGTGTGTGTGTGTGTGTGTGTCCGTTGGAGTCCTTCCAGGTGTCTCCACCCCGCTGGTCAGACAAGCAGAAGAAAAGCTCGGTGTTTTTCTGCTCCGTTGGCCCGAGCCTCTGCTTTCCTTGTACGAGCAGGTGCCAGAGGCATCGAGCGCGTGTGCGTGCTCTGCTAATAACGGCAGCAGCTTAGCTGCTGATTCCTGCATGCTAACTTACGCTCGTCCTGCC
Organism: Lampris megalopsis; assembly: GCA_022114975.2. Lineage (NCBI taxonomy): Eukaryota > Metazoa > Chordata > Actinopteri > Lampriformes > Lampridae > Lampris > Lampris megalopsis. The sequence goes on along the minus strand of JAJHIY020001535.1, from coordinate 688,246 downwards.
TTCTTCCACACGTATTAAGTCACTTCTCCTCTCATTACAACCACACATAATAGGTTATATAATAATAATGATGATAATAGTATTAGTAGTAATGGAGGAAGCATTTCTATTAAAAAGATGGTTCAATTTCAGCTGAGAAGCCCTGATATGGACTCAGACTGAAACTATTTAGTGATGTTTTTTGTGCACGCACATGTATGTGTGTGTGTGTGTGTGTGTGTGTGTGTGTGTGTGTGGCTGCCTTATCATGCATGTTGGCTTGCAGCCTGCACGGCTGGACTTTACCACTTGTCTGTATGCCTTCGGCGGACACACACACACACACACAGGGGTACAGAGGTTAAGCAAGGAGAAAGGACCAGCTGCTAGCTTTCTAACGTTTAAAGGCAAATGAGAGAACGTAGGGGGAGAGAGGGATGAGAGGGAGCGATAGGAGGAGGGGTGGAGAGAGCCAGAGACGAGTATAATGAAGCGTGTCAGGTTTTGTATGCTGCGCATTTGTGTGTTTTGCAGCCTATGACATCCACAACGAATTACAGTAAATACAGTTTGCAGGAACTCCAACAGAACTCCAACGGTCTGGCCTCTACAGCTTAAAGGGACATTCCGGCATTTTTTCAGGGATCGGGAACATTTATTTGTCGTCTCATTTCATGCACTTGCACCCATGAAACGAGAGCAGACCAGGCTCCCCCCTGCTGACCCAACGCCGGCTCTCCCAGCCAGACACCTTCGACACACCTCCCCACACCCCACACAATGAGTACTGGGTGAGGCCGCCGCAAACCTAAGTTCACACCGCCAACGTCCCACGCCGGTACCGGGTGAGGCCGCCGCAAACCTAAGTTCACACCGCCAACGTCCCACGCCAGTACCAGGTGAGGACGCCGCGAACGTGACTTCGCGCCGCCATCTCCCCACGCCGGAAGTGGTTTTTCTATGTTTTTAGTCCATTTACTACAACTTGTGCATACTTTGCATTACGCCCAACCATTTTCCGAAGCAGAGCGTAGCTTTCGCGGGGGGGGGGGGGGTTCGATAAAAAGAAGAAAGAAGAAAAGGGAACTCGAGAAAGAGCAGAGGAGAACAAAAGCCGGCTTCGACTACCTTCAGATCTTCCGCTACTGTGATGAGCTGAAGGTATCTCAGAGTAGATCTATTCGGTTACTCTGCTTCGCCCGGAGGGGCCCGGGGGTCCGAGAAGTAATCACTGATTTTTCACCATGCGGTATCGTCTGACGTACTAGCTTGTACTACCGAATGGTGAGGAGGGCGTTTTCCCCCGGCGACACAGAAGTTCCCACTTCCTCACCTTCTGCAATAGGCCTTTGAGGCACTCTATCGTCTCAAAAGCAGTCCGAGTTAAAAACGTCCTTCAGAGACTCCTTCATGGACACGAACACTATCGAATACCGGCTGAGCTGCTGTGGTAGCCCCAAGTCACCGTGAGCAGACACACACACACACACACGTAATGACAACCCATATTTATCAGATTTAAAGGAATCAGTGAAGACACGCCAGTGTAGGTATACTTACACCGAGACTGGGCCAACCCACCCCCACACACACACACACCCACACCCACACCCACACACACACACCCACACACACGGCAAATTCAACGATGCAGGGAGGGTAATCTGGATTTGTGGATCAATCCAACATCGAGAAAAGCTCACCGGGAGAAGTTTAGCTCCTGTACCCCCAACTAACATAATTGCTGCACAATCGAAGACGGACAAACAGATATAGGTGGGCAGGGAGACGGGAGCGGACATGGGAGCATAGAGAGGGGGACTGTCCAATGCAAACGGTGGGGCAGATAGACTGATAAATCGATGCAGAGCATAAAGACGAGAGCACCCAAAACTCCACGACATCCCATCGCTCCTCAGATCTTCCTCATGTGTTTGGTTCACTGATACGCCTGCTTTCCTATGAAGCATGCTGAGGACAAATTGGGGAGATGCACGGAAAGAATCAGGAATCAGCAACACTTATTTGTCGTTTCCCCCAGCCCACAGTAGCGCAACACAAAGAGTAAAACACATATCCAAAACGTACAAGAACACATATATCCAAACTACAAAACCTACAAGAACACATATATCCAAACTACAAAAACTATAAACACACATATATCCAAACCACAAAAACTATAAACACACATATATCCAAACCACAAAAACTATAAACACACATATATCCAACACATCAAAATTCACTGTCTAAGAGAGCAAACGCCAGGACGACTGTCGGAACTGCCGGTCTGCATGGGCTAACAGTTAGCTTAGCCTGCCCCGCTTCCGCGTCCTGTCAGACCGCCCTCGGTGTTTCCTCCTCGGGCGCAGCTCCAGGCAGGGCCGTGGTCCTTGGGCCCACCGGACGCAGCAGACCAGGCCCCCCCAGCCAATCCAACGCCAGCTCTCCCAGCCAGACACCTTCGACACACCTCCCCGCACTCCACATGATGACACCAAAAACACAGTCAACGCTAGGCGAGGCCGCCCGCCGCCAGACCGCCCTCGGCGTTATGGGAACTGCGGGTCTGCATGGGCTAGCAGTGAGTTTAGCCTGCCCCGCTTCCGCGCCCTGTCAGACCGCCCTCGGTGTCTCCTTTCTGGGAGCAGCTCTGGGCAGCGCCGTGGTCCCTGGACCCACAGGATGCGGCAGACTAAGCTCTCCCAGCCGATCCAGCGCCAGCTCGCCCAGCCATCAAACGAAGACAAACTTAGACGCTGACGTGGACAAAGACACTGCGTGGACGGTACTGGGTGAGGCCGCTGCAAATGTGAAATCGAACCGCCACCTTCCCACACTGGAAGCGGATATTGATGACAGAGGCGATGACCACGACAAAGGTGGAGTACAAAGGCATGACATTGCCATAGCGTGGCTTTTCACCTGCTGATCCACCATTCCCACCCTGAGGGTTTTGTTTTTCTTGTTTTTTCACTCTCATGGCGTTGGGAAAGTCTCAGGGCGTTGGGAAAGTCTCATGGCGGTGGGAAAGTCCCAGGGCGTTGGGAAAGTCTCATGGCGTTGGGAAAGTCTCATGGCGGTGGGAAAGTCCCAGGGCGTTGGGAAAGTCTCATGGCGTTGGGAAAGTCTCAGGGCGTTGGGAAAGTCTCAGGGCATTGGGAAAGTCTCATGGCGTTGGGAAAGTCTCAGGGCGTTGGGAAAGTCTCATGGCGTTGTGAAAAGTCTCATGGCGTTGGGAAAGTCTCAGGGTGTTGGGAAAGT
>JAJHIY020001535.1:667500-680000 GCA_022114975.2 Lampris megalopsis | reverse complement strand
AGAATTCTGGAGTGAGTTGGACGACATGGTGGAGAGGGTACCCAAGGAGGAGAGAGTGGTGATTGGAGCCGACTTCAATGGGCATGTTGGTGAAGGGAACAGAGGTGATGAGGAGGTGATGGGTAGGTATGGAGTCAAGGAGAGAAATGTGGAAGGACAGATGGTGGTGGATTTTTCGAAAAGGATGGAAATGGCTGTGGTGAATACATATTTCAAGAAGAGGGAGGAGCACAGGGTGATGTACAAGAGTGGAGGAAAGTGCACACAGGTGGACTATATCTTATGTAGAAGGCGCCATCTAAAAGGGATTGGAGACTGCAAGGAGGTGACAGGGGAGAATGTAGCTAGGCAGCATCGGATGGTGGTCTGTAGGATGACTTTGGAGACCAAGAAGAGGAAGCGAGTGAAGACACAGCCGAAGATCAAATGGTGGAAGTTGAAGAAGGAAGACTGTTGTGTGGAGTTCAGGCAGGAGGTAAGACAGACACTGGGTGGTAGTGAAGAGTTGCCAGATGGCTGGACAACCACTGCAGAAATAGTGAGGGAGACAGCTAGGAAGGTCCTTGGTGTGTCATCAGGACAGAGGAAGGAAGACAAGGAGACTTGGTGGTGGAATGAGGAAGTAGAGCAAATTATACAGAGGAAGAGGTTGGCAAAGAAGAAGTGGGATAGTCAGAGAGATGAAGAAAGTAGACAGGAGTACAAGGAGATGCAGCGTAAAGTGAAGAGAGAGGAGGCAAAGGCAAAGGCAAAGGCGTATGGTGAGTTGTATGACAGTTGTATGACAAGTCCTTTTCTCCTTCTCTACGGAAGGAGAAAAGGACTTGTACCGATTGTCTAGACAGAGGGACCAAGCTGGGAAGGATGTGCAGCAAGTTAGGGCGATCAAGGATAGAGATGGAAATGTGCTGACAAGCGAGGAGAGTGTGCTGAGAAGGTGGAAGAAGTACTTTGAGGGGCTGATGAATGAAGAAAATGAGAGAGAGAGAAGGTTGGATGATGTGGGGATAGTGAATCAGGAAGTTCAGTGGATTAACAAGGAGGAGGTGAGGGCAGCTATGAAGAGGATGAAGAGTGGAAAGGCAGTTGGTCCTGATGACATACCTGTGGAGACATGGAGATGTTTAGGAGAGATGGCAGTGGGGTTTCTAACTAGATGGTTTAACACAATCCTGGAAAGTGAGAGGATGCCTGAGGAGTGGAGAAGAAGCATACTGGTACCGATGTTCAAGAACAAGGGCGATGTGCAGAACTGTAGCAACTACAGAGGTATAAAGTTGATCAGCCACAGCATGAAGATTTGGGAAAGAGTAATAGAAGCTAGGTTAAGAGGGGGAGAGGTGATGATCAGCGAACAGCAGCATGGTTTCATGCCAGGAAAGAGCAGCACAGATGTGATGTTTGCTTTGAGAATGTTGATGGAGAAGTATAGAGAAGGTCAGAAGGAGTTATATAGTGTCTTTGTGGATTTAGAGAAAGCATACGACAGGGTGCCGAGAGAGGAGGTGTGGTATTGTATGAGGAAGTCGGGAGTTGCAGAGAAGTATGTAGGAGTGGTGCAGGATACGTATGAGGGCAGTGTGACAGTGGTGAGGTGTGCGGTTGGAAACATGGGGATTCGAACTGGGATCCCCGTGTTAGTAGGCGACGGAATAGACCGCTACGCTACCCGGATGCCCACAAAATGTGTTTCCACACAGAAGAAGAAGCCACAAAACACAGAAGTGTCGTTGGGTGTTTATGGTTGACGAGCTGTTAGAGTTGAGCTGCGTTCCAACGTTTCTTTGCAGTCTGGCTCTCTGATCTTTTCTGTTGCGGAGGCAAAAATACGTCCACTTGTTGTCTGTATAGTCCAGCGGCGTACCCGGAGAATGGACATCGAGAAGGTTCAAGTCATCATCATGAGGGGATCTTGGGGGGAAGGCACCCCAAACCCTTGTACACTGTTGGTGCAGCGGATAGCAAAGAACCGAATCTCCAAGTCTCCTTGTTCTTTGACAAACAGCCCTGTCCAAAAAAAACAAAAACAAAAAAGAGCACGGAGGAGTCTTCTTTAAGTCTCCCGAAGACGTGCCGCCCTGGGACAAGTTCAAGGAGTCCCTCAAATAGAGACCCAGTTTAAAATGCTCTTCCAAGTCATGCAAGGGCGGCTGAAAATGAAAGGTTTTTCAAATGTCCAAGAAGCCATTGTTCTCATCAGGACGACTTTTTTTGAGTTGTGAGAGAGTTTTCATGTCTGCCTGCCTGCAGCCGTGGCCATAGCCAGGCTCTGGGCAAAGGGAAGTGAAGGGCGCCACTTGCTTAAGGCAAAGCCCGGTAGGTAGTGTGGTGCACGCACACACACACACACACACACACACACACCAGGTCTGCCCAAACTCTGACATGCACATATGCACGCACAAATACAGAGACACACAAAAGTACACTCACAAATACACAGCACACGTGGATGTAGAGTGACATGCACACACACACAGACACAGGCCTAAACAACCACACACGCTGCAGCACTTTCACACGCAGACACACAAACGCATGTGTTCCCAGTGGCTGGATGCACGTTGTTCGGCTGGGTGTAGCAGCTGTGCACAGGCAGTGTGACGGTTTATAGTCGCGTTTCCTTCAACTCGCACAGAAGTGTGGACACACGTGGAGTTTTGAAAGCGCTGACTGGATGTTTTGTGTGAAGACAACATCCCCGTTTATGCGTTTTTGGTGCTCCCGTTCATTTCCTATCTGGTTTGATACGAAGCAACTTTGACCCGGGTAGAAACTCACGACGTTGCTCATTCATTCTCATATTCACAATGAGCTATGAGGTGCTCGAGTACAACGGGGGTCCAGGTTTGAATCCCTGTGTTGCCTCCGGCTTGGTCGGGCGTCCCTACAGACACAATTGGGAAGCCGGATGTGGGTATGTGTCCTGGTCGCTGCACTAGCGCCTCCTCTGGTCGGTCGGGGTGCCTGTTTGGGGGGGAGGGGAAGGAGGAATAGCGTGACCCTCCCATGCGCTACGTCCCCCCGGTGAAACGCCTCACTGTCAGGTGAAAAGAAGCGGCCAGCGACTCCACATGTATGGGAGGAGGCATGTGGTAGTCTGCAGCCCTCCCCGGATCGGCAGAGGGGGTGGAGCAGCAACAGGGACGGCCCGGAGGAGTGGGGGTAATTGGCCAAGTACAATTGGGGGAGAAAAAAAAGGGGGGGAACCCCCTCCCAAAAATGAACAATTCAGTGTCCAAACACCCGTTGTTGTTGCTTTGTCGAGCCATTTCCCTTCGACTGTGAGCTGCCTGCAACGCCTCAGAGAAAACGATGCTGTGACCAGCCTCATGCAGCTGAAAACACACAGAAAGAGAAAGTCTATCAAATTCACCAAACCGCCAAGTCCTCACTTGTGTGGAGTTTCAACAGTAGCTCATCTACGAAACCGCGTGTCACTGTTTAAGTGGTCATCGAGAGCCCCTTCTTCCCCCGCCGCCTACTACGCCCAACCACCACATCTGAACTGTGCGATGTCAAAGCTGCATTGTTGTCCAAAGGGAAGTGGGCAAAATGACAAAGGTTGACTCTGAATGCTCCCATTGTTGCATTTAATTACCTTTCTTGCAGACTTCCCTGGTAAGGTGCTCTCATAGGCACACACACTTTTCTTTCTTTTTCCTTTTTTTGGTGCGTGTGCGCGCAGCCCCGTAGATGTAATTACATGCACACGTAGCCAAACGCACAAACTAGCTTGCGTCATCTTGATTGTCTGTTTCACTGCAAAACAGTTTCGCCTCAACAAATCTCTGAATAAACTTGACATCAACACTTTGCAGACACAAGAGATGAGTCATATCCGTAAGATGGCCTAAGGGTCACTTCGCCGCATCTTTTGTAGCTACTCAGGGGGGGAGAGAATGTGCGTCTTTGTTTCTGCACAGCCTTGACTCGCGTTTCCCTGTCTCGCCAAGACAAACTAGTTTGGATTCGTTTAACGGTTAACAAGACGGGTCGTTTAAAAGGATGTCTTCCCTACTGGGATGGCCTAGCCAGTGCCGGGGAAACGGAGAGAGGAGAGATCCATAATGTCTGCTGTTATTTCTGTAGTTGGACCTGGTCTGCAGCGCTGCCGATACCTCAGATAATTATGCTAATGCTAACGACGCCGCTATCCTGCGTTGGTTCACGGTGTCAGCGGTTCTCACATGAACCGAGAAGCCGGACGAAATGTCAGCCGGGTGCCGGAGTGGTGCTATGAGACTGTGCACGTGTGTGTGTGTGTGTGTGTGTGTGTGTGTGTGTGTGTGTGTGTGTGTGTGTGTGTGTCCAAGCAAGATTGCATGGGATAAAGGAGCGCCAGGGTGCGCACACACACCACAGCATTGACACTAGCATCCTTTAACAATTTCTCACACAGCCACACCTCTTCACACACACACACACACACACACACACACACACACACACACACACACACACACACACACACACACGCTTGGATAATTATTAAAGTTCATTGCTTCTGTAATTAGCAGGGCAGGATAATACCAATATGCGACTTATTGCCCCCTCAGGTTCATTTCTCTCTTGAACTTTAATTGAATGAGTGACATTAAAAACTTCAGAGGCTGTTTCGCAAGGCTGACTAAACAGTGGTAAACACAAAGCAAAGCCCTCCAAACACACACTTAAAGCCTCTCCAAACACAAGAAAGCACCCGTTTCTTTACATTTCTGGCTCTTACTTTTTCTCAACCCATTCTGACTCAAGTTTACCGCCAGGTGAAAATGGACGAGTCAAACATGGTGGAACTCAACTGTGAACTCACAGAAAACAGGCCCTCACCCCATTAAGGGCTCCATGACATGGAAACCACAGCTCTGTTTGTGACATTATGCCCTAATAAAAAGGAGTTCTATTATTATTATTTATTATTATTATTATTTAGCTGTGTAGTCAGTTGCGCATTGTCTAGCAACAGTGCTTTAATATGGAAGAATCCTCCTGTGTCGCGTCACCTTGTCGTGGTGGAGAAGCTCGCCAGGGGTGGGCAATCTTATCCAGAAAGGGCCGGTGTGGGTGCAGGTCTTTGTTCCAACCAAGCGGTTACACGCATGTGTCTCCTAATCAAGTTCCTCAGCAAAGACGCTACTGGTTGATTATTGGGATCAGGTGTGTAACTGCTTGGCCGGAACAAAAACCTGCACCCACACCGGCCCTATCTGGATAAGACTGCCCACCCCTGGTGTACCAATGATCCCAAGCGCTATTCCGTTAGGAGCTTGGCTCCTGGTAGGGTCACCCAAGGCGGATCGGTCAAGGGGGAGGTTCTAGAAGACGTGTTAGCCAACAAAGACCTCAACGGCGGAACCGTCAGAAGATGTCCCCAGGTCACAACGGCGGTGAAGGTGGATGAAGGCTGCAACACCTAATCATCTTGGTTCTCCATGCCGTTGGACTCTGGCCACCCCCTGCCAAGGACCATGTGGTGACTGCAGGCGCATCAGCCTCTCCACGTATGCAAGCATCCTCCCATTATACAGCTCCAGGATCGGCCTCTACACCCACCTGAGGACCCAGCGGGACCCAGGAGGAAGACGGTCATACTCGACCCCGAGTGAACGCCGATGATGAATATGGAAGAATAAAATGAACTATATAAGAACTATAATTCAAATAAAACTAATTTGATCATAATACTTATAAGGAAAGTAAACTCATGATAAAAAATACAGTTAAGAAGACATTTATTTCATAAACTAATGATTGGTGCAAGTGACTGAAAACAAAGAGCTCATACCACTGAGATATCTGTCTCCAAAAGTCCGTTTTTAAGCAATAAGAATTGCATTTTCTATGCCCTTAACAACACTACTGCTACCTCAGCTGCCATTTTAGCAAACCAAAACAGGTCCCAAGATGCAGGTCACCAAACATAAATGCTTCCTTCTCTGGCTCTGTTTCGCTACAAATGTACACAGAAACATGTAATCTGTTGACTAGTTAACTGCTTAACAGTTGTGTCTACTGACTGACAATGAATAATATTCTAAGGCTGTGTCTGAAATCGCACACTAGCATACTATTTAGTGCACCACAATAGTTTGTGGCTTTAGCCTGTCCAAAACCATAGTATGCATCAAAGAGTACACGAAGGATACCAGGATGTCACACTACACCCAGTTAAATTTCAGTGTGCGGGGCCCCCTGTAGCCAAATAGTTACAGCGCATACAACATGACTGGCCGCATGGTTGCAACCATTGCTGGTTCGATTCCAGCAAGACCGGAGCATGCAAACACTGGACACTATGCTGGCATGAATATCCTACAATGCATTACGATACTTCACAACAACCAACAATGGCGAAGGAGGATACAAAACCCAACTGGCAGAACGGTTTAAATGTAAGTCACATTTTTCACTATGCTAAGCAGAAATTTATTTTTATATACACAAAAAGACGTCTCCACACCAGTTGAAGTTTATGTGCAGTGTGCTGTCACTAACCCACAAAGAGCTGAAAGGATGCAGCGTGTCTCTATGATGCAGTGTTACGTCCGAGAAGGACTTTCGGTTGGCCTCAAGAGAGGTTCTGGCAAACTGTCAGGCGACTCAGGACGGGCAGGCAGGGCCTCATTCAGGCTGTTCTCAGCAGGGATGGGGAGGTTCTGACCTTGACTGAGGGTGTGGTCGGACGGTGGAAGGAACACTTTGAGGAGCACCTAAACCTGACTGACACGCCCTCTGCTGAGGAGGCAGGGCCAGACTCTGATGTAGTTAGGAAACTGCAGTGGCAAAGCGCCGGGAGGGGAAGAGAAATGCTGAAGGCTCTGGATGTTGTTGGGCTGTCATGGCCGACACGTCTCTTCAATGTTGTGTGGAGGTTGGGTGTCAGATGGGGATACTGGTCCCCTTTTTTAAAAAGGGGGACCAGAGAGTGTACTCTAACTATCAGGGCATCACACTGCTCAGTCTCCCTTGGAAAGCTTACGTCCAGGGTGCTGGAAAGGAGACTCAGGCCAATTGTCGAACCTTGGACTCGGGAGGAACAATGGGGATTCCATCCTGGCCGTCGATCAGCAGACCAGCTTTTCACCCTCACATGGATATTGGTGGGATCACGGGAGTTTGCCAATCCAGTCTACATGTGTTTTGTAGATCTGGGGAAGGTTTATTACCATGTTCCCCAGGATGTCCTGTGGGGGGTGCTGCAGGAGTATGGGGTGCCAGGTTTGCTGCTCTGAGCTAATCAGTCCTTGCATAACTACAGTGAGAGCTGTGTCTGCATTCTTGACACTAAGTGAAGCTCATTCTAAGTGGGTGTTGGGACTCCGCCAGGGCTGCATTTTGTCTCCAACTCTATTTGAGATTTTAATGGGCAGGATTTCAAGGCACAGTCAGGGGGTACAGGCTGTCCATTATGGTGACCTCAGGATTGCATCTCTGTTCTTTGCAGATGACTTGGTTCTGTTGGCCTCATTAAGCTGTGACCTCCAGCACGCATTGGGGCAGTCTGCAGCCGAGTGTGAAGCGGTCAGGATGAGGATCAGCACCTCCAAGTCCGAGGCCATGGTTCTCTGCTGGAAAAAGTTGGTTTGCTCCCGCCGAGCCGGGAGTGAGTTACTGCCTCAAGTGGAGGAGTTCAAGAAATCTCGGGGTGTTGTTCATGAGTGAGGGTAAAATGGAGCAGGAGATTGACAGGCGGATTGGGGCAGCGGAGGAATTCATGCAGTTGTTGTACCAGACTGTTGTGGTGAAGAGGGAGATGAGCCAGAAGGCAAAGCTCTCAATGTACCAGTCAATCTTTGTTTCAACCCTCACCTATGGTGATGAGCTCTGAGTAGTGACTGAAAGAATGAGATCACGGATACAAGCCACCGGGTGGCTGGGGACACCCTTAGGGATAGGGTGAGGAGCTCAGACATCCGGGAGAAGCTCGGACTAGAGCCACTGCTGCCTCGCATTGACAGGAGCCAGCTGATGTGGTTCAGGCATCTAGTTAGGGTGCCTCCCTGTGGAGGTCTTCCGGACACGACCAACTGGGAGGAGACCCCAGGGCATGCTGGCTGGCCTGGGAATGCCATGGGATCCCCCAGGAGGAGTTGGTGGATGTGGCTGGGGATAAGAACATTTGGGCTGCCCTCCTAAGCCTGCTACCACCGCGACCCGGTCCTGGATAAGTGGCAAAAAATGAAGACGACGACGATGAGTAATAATGCAAGTAAAAAGGCACCAGAAGATAAATTAATGACAGCCTGAAAACAATAAAACGGCCACATCACAAGGATGAATACATCTCCTAAATGCGAGCAAACGGAGTTTTTTTTTTGCCAAGGAGTGATTTAAAATACCGGCATCACCAGCTGAAATCCCTCAGGCAGGTTTTTCTAAAGACAAAAAAGTGCCAGATGATAAAAGCTCCTTTGCCCAGTCGAAATCTAAGGCCACAAATCAGAAATAGGAGGGTGAGAAACTGTGTGCCAAAGTTGAGAGCAGACTTAACTCTACTTAAAAAGTCATCATTCATCTTACCATCAATTCTAAAGCAAACTACAAGCGATCGAAGAGACGCCAGAACTTAAGTGATTTGATCGACTCTTATTCAAAATACTAGCTGCAGTGTTGTTAGAGAGAGACATTTTACTTCTGCCCGAATAATGAGAATTATAACAACTGTAGAAAAATAATATGACTGGGGAGTTTTGTTTTGTTTTTTTTCACTGAAGAAAATGGTTTTGATCTGGTTCGAGAGTTGTTTTAGTGAATGTTGCGACGATTCTGGCCTGTTGTCATCAAATGCATGGCTTTAGAGGAATTTGTGAGAAGGTGCGCTAAAGTCGGCGAACGTTAAATATTTCCACTGTAAACAAAATACAAGGCAATGAATTCATTTTTCATGTAACGCTGCGTGAATTTTTCATATGAGCGTTGTTTTTCATCCGTATCTACACAAAATTTGTAAACTGAAATGTCTGAATTAATCAGAGGTAGTGTACTTACAAGGTAACAGAGAAGGTTCGCAACGAAAACTCCACAAGTGCACGAGGGGGATGGAAATGCACGTGTGTTAATCAATTATGAAAATGTACTCGTTTTCAATGTTTGGTTTCGTACAGTGACGCATTTTATAATTAAAGTTGTTGGTTAAATTCTGCTCAACACCTGTCTCCATCTTTATCCATCTCTCTCACTGTTTATTTAATCTTTGTCTTTATCTCTTTCAGTCAATCATCATGTGTTTCCAAATGAGCCTCTTCTCTCCTGTCCACACACACACACACACACACACACACACAAGGTATACAACACACACACCACAGGTACACATATACACACCACATGAATAAACTCGCTCTTTTCCCTGTGTCTTTCTGCTCCTCTAACCTTGAGGTCCGCCAGTGCCCAGCTGTGATAATCTCTGACTGCCTTCATTACTGTAATGGGAAACACACACACACACACACACACACACACACACACACAGCAAAACAGAGACAAACATCAAGGAAAAACACATTGAGAAAGGAAGCATATATTTAAGCCCCAACAACACTATTTCAGCACTCCTTTAGCCCCTAAACACACACACGCAAACAGAACCCACACACACACAGCATGCATGCACATGCACACACACAGCATGCATGCACACGCACACGCACACACACACACACAGGCCTGGTAAGTGAGGGAACATTTAAAACCCAATCTTTTTCCAGTGTTAACTTGGTTCTACACTGGCCTCATAAGATAGTCAGAGCAACACTCTGCATGTGTGGCTGTTTGTGTGTGTGTGTGTGAGAGAGAGAGAGAGACACACACACACAGTGTGTGTGTGTGTGTGTGTGTGTGTGTGTGTGTGTGCACATTATTGGCTGTCCTCCCCCTAACTGGCTAGACGGACACAGCCTCCAGGAATGTCAAACCTCCAACCTGCATTCTGATGTAGACACCCGCAGTTACTTCTATGCTGTCGCCCACCATGCGTCAGTGAGTGCCTTTGTGGGTCTGTGTCTAAGCACTTGGGCGTGTGTGTGTGTGTGTGTGTGTGTGTGTGTGTGTGTGTGTGCGTGTGTGTGTGTTATTCTTCTTTGTACAATTGTCTGAGTGATGGGCCTTGGGCACTGTGGTAACCAAACAGGTAGAGAGACTGAAAAGCAGGAACGGAGAGCAAAACTTTTTCTTTTTTAAACATCATTAACTAAACTCCGAGTGAGCCAAAAGTATGCTGCAAAAAGACCTCGGCGCCTTTGTGAACACCGCGACAAAGAACTCTCTCATACGCCGCGTTATGAGAATAAAAGACATCGTTTCAGAGAGGCAGTTGGGGAAGGAAAACCCAAACGGGCTCGATCAGATGCTGCACAGGACCTGCTGTCATCCAGTCAATACCACACCGACCGAGCAAAACACCGCTTTTCATAGTCTGATATCTGTCACGAGTGTGTGTGTGTGTGTGTGTGTGTGTGTGTGTCTAAGAGAAGGCCAGGGATCGAGAGAGCGAGCATACATGTACAACACACAAATCCTGATGGGCAAATGAAATGAAAGCCACTTCATTTTGTCATTGCATCCTTACAGCTACATGTGTTCTCTGCATCCTATTGTGCAGGGACAGGGGGCGGCTGCAGCACCCGGGGACCAACTCCAGTTCTTCTTCCCATCGCCTTGCTCAGGGGCACAGGCAGGAGTATTACCCCCAACATGCATGTCTTTTCGATGGTGGGAGGAAACCGGAGCGCTCGGAGGAAACTCACGCAGACGCGGGGAGAAGATGCAAACCCCACACACAGAAAGGACCTGGGAGGGCCTGGGGTTCGAACCCAGGACCTCCCTGCTGTGAGGCGAAAGTGCTAACCACCGGGCCACCTGTGCTGCCCCAGACTGGGGACGAGGTGTGGCCAATATATGCTGCTGGATGGTGGGGTGTGTGTGTGTGTGTGTGTGTGTGTGTGTGTGTGTGTGTGTGTGCTCTTTAAGCCCTACTGACAGCAGCTTGGCATGTGATCTGCTCTGCCAATCACTCACTCTGCATTTTGCTCTCCAGTGGTCCACCCTGCCATTCTACCTTCCTCTCTCTCTCTCTCTCTCGCTTTCATCCATCCATCCCCTCTGCGACACAACCTGTGGGTTTTGGAGAAAGTTTTGAATTGAATGATTGCCTTTTATCTCTTTATTGGCGCGTGTATGTGTGTGCGTTTGTGTGTCTTTGCTTGTCTTTGGACTTGCTCTTTGGAATAAATGTGTTGGAGCATTTATTTCAGTGTGTGACTCATATTTCTCAGAGCTTATGGATTTGTAATGCAGGGGAGAAAACTCTTTTTTAACTGATAATGAAACTGAGAATTAGTCAAAGACCGAAAACTGCAACAACTTCAGTGCCACATAACAGAGTCTGCTCCTATTTTGGATTTTGCCTTCAATTAAATTTCAATCAAACCGTTTAACCAGATTTGACCGGGATACCTGCTCTTCTCTCCATCACGACATTTAAAAAAAAAAAACAAGCTAAATAAACTATTTGAGCTTTTTCATCAGCAGAAATGGACGAAATGGACGAAATCTCATCCCAGAGCTTTCTGAGACACTATCCTTGCAGCAGCGAAACCTCGTAAACAAAATGTGTCAAAAACAAAAACGGGCTGAGTGCAAGGCAGGGCAGCTCGAGCCAGTTCGCCATTCTGCAAGACACAAAATGCAAGCCTTCTCTCAATACCCTGCAACTATCCTTGAAGAGATTTAATTTTCCCTCAAGTGCCTCCTTGTCCCTTGCAAAACGTGAGCTGTCACTTCCCCGCAAGGATTTAACCTTTTCTCGCAGGCCTTCTCTCTTCAGTCTGAGTTCAAGTGTCTGACGCTCTGTGTCTCAAGGTCACGGTTTGTATGGCTGCACAAGGTCTTGAATCAGAACAAATGGGAGGGGGAAATTAATGGAGGATGAGGCAGTACACAGCGCTGCCTGTGGCACCATGCACGCTGTTGTGTGTGTGTTCAAGCATGTGCCTGACTGCCCGCATGCAAATGTGTATGTGTGTATGCGTGCTTGCATGTGCATGTATGTGCATGCACGTGCGTGTGTGCGTGCACATGTGCCTCCCTGCCTGTGTCAGTGTGTGTCCAGGTGAAGTTGGGAGAGGCGAAGCTCAGCTGCTCCGGTCCCCTGGCCCGATGGGACTGAACGAGGGATGAAAGAGGAAGATAAAAGAGAGCGAGAAAGGGTAAGGGAGGGAGAGAGACAGAGAGAGAGAGACAGACAGAGACCAATCCCTGTGCAGAGTTGAACATCGTTCTCTTGATCACAGTCAGGACGGTGTGAAAGAGTGTGTGTGTGTGTGTGTGTGTGTGTGTGTGTGTGTGTTTCTATGTTTAGCTGAGTTTTATGGGCTGTGTTGCTTACACACCTTCGTTTTCCTTGACCACCCCAGGACCACCTTTGCTGCAGGTGAACGCAGATGTGGTTACAGAAAAAGACTCGGTGGTGTGTCTTGAGAGAGCGCATGGTCTACACTTGA
>JAJHIY020001535.1:630000-662500 GCA_022114975.2 Lampris megalopsis | reverse complement strand
TAATGATGTCTATATGCTAATCGTATGCAAATCGGCCGGTGACGTCACCAAACGAGGTCTAGCCGCGTTTGGGGCGGCCGACCGCAACTTCGGAGAAGTGGGGAACCCGGCGGGGGCGCAGCGGCGCGATTCAAGTGATTTGCGGTCGGATCCGACCCGTGTTCCCGTCGACCTCGCCTCCCGCCCGGCCTCCACGGCGCGGCGTCTGGGGAAGAGAGAGGTACCCCGTATTAAAACGGCATTTAACCTCCAGCCGATCCTGTGGCGAAGTGAAGGTTTTGTCAGAGTGCCTCGACCTCTCTAAGCTGGCAAAAAAAGAACAAAGGCTAAATTATTGAGCTCCCCCCCCCACCCCCCTCACCCCCCCCCGGAATCCTCTCATCCGCTCTCCCCTCCCACTTCACTTCTATCAGTTCTTTCCATCAGGTCTTTTTACTTCTATTACCATCTCCACACTCTCTCTTAATGTGCGTGCGTGTGTGTGTTTAACCTTTTGTGAACTTTGTGGCCATTTATGGAGATTAGATAAATCTGCTTCTTGTTTGACTCATTGGCATGCATTAAGCACGGTACAACAACACGCGTACACACACACACACACACACACACACACACGGACTCACAGAAGGAGACCATCTTAAATCAGTGGTATGGGGTCAAATTAAAGGTAAAAGCATTCTTGGTTGTCTTCTTTTGTTACATGACAGAAGGTTGTGTTTTAAAAAGCCATGTTCCCTCTCCTCTTCCTCCCCTCTAATGGATTTTTGATTTTTCCACAACATGCAGTGCAATTAGCTCGCCTTTCTTTTTTTTATTAATGACATATTCACTCTTTTCTTTACCCTGGCTGTTGCTTATTCTTCCGGCAATTTGGGGAGTGAAAAGGGGTCTTAAAAGTGCATGTGTGTGTGTGTGTGTGTGTATGCGGCACGTGTGCGATTTGAATGCGGTCTGCAAAGTGCAAGAGCGAGGTCTTTGGGGTCATCAGATTGCCAATAAGCTGGACTTGCTTTGGCACGGCAAAAAAACAACAACCCCTACAACGGGAAGGGAGCGCTGGAGCCAACGCTAACTGCCACAAGAGAAATAAGTTCAGGTGGTTCGACTCCCCGTGTTGCCTCCGGCTTGGTCGGGCGTCCCTACAGACACAATTGGCCGTGTCTGCGGCTGGAAAGCCAGATCTGGGTGTGTCCTGGGTCGCTGCACTAGCGCCTCCTCTGGTCAGCCGGGGCACCTGACATCACCCTGGCGAAACTCCTCATTGTCAGGTGAAAAGAAGCAGCTGGTGACTCCACGTGTATTGGAGGAGGCATGTGGTAGTCTGCAGCCCTCATCAGATCAGCAGAGGGGGTGGAGCAGCGACTGGAACGGCTCGGAAGAGTGGGGTAATTGGCCGGATATAATTGGGGAGAAAAAAAATCCAAAAAAAAAGAGAGCGAGAAGTAAATTAAGATGGAGGACAAAGTTTCCCAACTATATCCAACGCAGCATCATCAAGAAGTTTACTCTCAGAATGTAATCCAGTACAGAATACTGATTAGTTGGGTGAAAATATAATCCCCATATATTTCACAAGAAAAACAAAATTCAGTGACGTAATCTGATCGTAATTGCCACATAACGGAGTGTAATCGTAATTGCCAGAATATTCAGTTTAACTACAAGTCATTTCAAATCACTGTAATTTGATCAACACTTAACCACTCAAAATTCCATGTCTCTGCAAACTGGCAGTTTTATATTTCAAGATGTCTTAAAAACAAATACAACTGTCCATATCAATGCTTGGGCTAATGTGGCTGAGACGTGGCTTGATGATATGATATGATATGATGTGTGTGTGTGTGTGTGTGTGTGTGGTGGGGTCATCACTGTGACCATTGAAGGCCCAGTACAAGACCCCACAGGCCGCTACTGCTCGACCTCTAGCAGGTCCTTCAGAGATCGGATGTTCAATGATAACAATATCCTGTATATCCAAAGGAGTTGAATCAAGTGCAACTGGACTTGGTATATATCAGTGAAGACATTCCGCCTCTCATCCAAGAGGCTTCCTCACTTCCTGCCTTTCTGACTAGACCAAGCTAGTCTGACTGGCTGCTGATGAGACTCAGAATTTATCCTCTAGGAGTCGTTGTCAGAGCTATTGATATGCGTGGCTCTTGGTGATCAGATGTTTACCAACGCCCGTCGCTAACCAAGCCATAGATATGAGTGGCTCTTTTGTCCTCCGATGTCCAGCAGGGCCCGTCGCCATCGGGGCTAGTGATTTGCATTTGTTTAGCAGTGACGGTCGTTGGGGGTGTTAGTTTCCACTTCATTATTCAGTGGTCATGAGAGTGGTTGGAGCCGTTAGTGAGCGACTGTTGTTCTTGGAGGCTAGGCTTCTTGAGTCTCCTGGGTAGAGATGAAAGGACGGCATTGTAAGTGGGAGATAGGTGGTGTAGCAGACCTCCTCCTCTGTTGAGGGATGGTTTTTCCAGTTTCACATAGATGGCTTCCTTCACCCCTCTTTCAAACCATCTATCTTCCCTGTCCAACATGTGTACGTTGCTGTCCTGGAAGGAGTGTGTCTTCTCCTTTAGGTGTAGACAGACTGCTGAGTCTTGTCCTGAGGAGTTTGGCCTTCTGTGTTGGGCCATCCGTTTGTGTAGTGGTTGTTTGGTTTCTCCTATGTATAGGTCAGTGCAGTCCTCATTGCATTGTACGGCATACACCAGATTGCTTTTCCGGGTGTGTGGTACACGGTCTTTGGGATGAACCAGTCTGTGTCAGAGTGTGTTGCTGGGTTTGAAGTATACCGGGATGCGGTGTTCGTTGAAAATTCTCCTTAGTTTCTCGGAGACCCCAGAAACATACGGGATGACTATGCTCTTCCTTCTGTTCCTTTTCTCCTCGTCGCTCACCCGGTTGGTCTTTTTGGAACGTGTTGCAGTTTTCACAAAGGTCCAACTGGGGGAGCCACAGGTTTTTAAAGCTCCCCTCAGGTGTTTGTGTTCTTCTCATTGGGCCTGAGTGCTGCTGGGCACATTGTCAGCTCTGTGTTGCAGAGTTCTGATGATGCTCAGTTTGTGTTCCAGCAGGTGGTGTGAGTCGAAAAGTAGATATTGGTCTGTGTGTGTAGATTTCCTGTAAACCCCAATGTGGAGGCTCCTGTCTTCCCCAATCTATGGCTCTGTTAGCGACGGGCGTTGCTAAACATCAGATCACAAAGAGCCACGCATATCAATAGCTCTGACAACGACTCCTAGAGGATAAATACTGAGTCTCATCACCAGCCAGTCAGACTAGCTTGGTCTAGTCAGAAAGGCATGAACTGAGGAAGCCTCTTGGATGAGAGGTGAAACGTCTTCACGGATATATACCAAGTTCAGTTGCGCTTGATTCAACTCCTTTGGATAACCATGACGACCTGGATGAATGAGAACATTCACAGACAAAATATCCTGTATAAACACCAATATGGATTTCGACATAATCACTCAACATGCATGGCTTATTTGCAATTTATAGACAAAATCTCCATAGCCTTGGAAATAATATGTACACAGTTGGTATATTCTTGGAATTATCAAAGGCTTTTGACACAGTTGATCATAAAATTCTCATTTCCAAACTTCACCGTTATCGATTTCAGAATGTTGTTAGAAGTTGGCTTAGTGACTCCCTTAATAATAGAGATCAATATGTATCTATAAGCAGTTGTATTGCTAACAGAATCAAGCTATATTGCGGAGTGCCTCAAGGATATATTCTTGGGCCGCTTCTATTTTACATCTATATAAATGACTTTGCTTGGATGTCTGATTCTGCATTGCCCGTTCTGTTCGCTGATGATACCAATATTGTCATATCACATGCAAAAGTTGGTTCCTTGATCAGAGAAGCCAATGATATTCTATCATATAACTCCAAAGTGGTTCCAGATGAATAAACTTTCCCTAAATGTCAAAAAATCCAATTTGATCACTTTCAGGAATAAAAACAAAAGTTATCCAAAGGAAGATGCTAAATTGTTTGTTAATAATATTGAAATCAACCAGGTCACCTCTGCAAAATTTTAGGTGTATTAGTAGATGAAAAACTCCTGGGAAGACTACATTGAGTAAATGTGTAAAAAAAAAGAAAGAAGTCTTTCAGCATCATTAGAAAGTCTGTTCCCTATAAATCAATCCTGTTTTCTAACACTCTATTACAGTTTAATGTATCCATGCATTAACATCGTTTGGGCAGTACATATCCCTCTTCCCTTGAAAGAAACTATTTTAATCCAAAACCGATTTTTAAGATTGGCAGCGGCATCAAATCGACATGAACCACCAGCTCTCCTGTTTAAGAAATTAAATTTGTTATCAGTTTTCAACATCAATATCTATCAAACTTAAATGTATGTTTCAAAAGTACAACTTACCAAATATATTTCACAACTTCTTTTTCGTGAACGCTGATGTCCATTCATGTCCAACCAGACAAGCATAGGATAGTCAATATGCCATAAATTGCAGAGGACCATCACTTTGGCATACCAGTCCCTTGTCAATATCTAAGTCTAATATGAAAAATGCCACGCCATAGTTAATGTGCTCAGTATGTGTGTTTATGTGTTGTGTGTATGTTTGTTTTATTTTATTATTAATATTACTTCTACCATTAATTTGTTTTTTCTTCTTCTCTCATTATGTTAAGCAAACAAATACCATAGTATTAGGATACATTGTAAATCCTAGAGAGGAGGTTTTTACGATAAGGCCTTTGGGGTTTCTTACTTCTCCTGCACAATCCCTGCTATGTTTTTTTGTTATATACTTTTGTTTTTAATCACTTCCTTTATGTTAATATATAAACTAAATGGGTTTGGATCATTAGTGCACACAGACAATATGGCCATCTTCACCACACTGAAAACAATACCACAGCTTTGGTTTGCTACTCGGCTTATGAGCTGGAGTAGTAGGAAAGTTGGTCAGTTTGGACTTAATAAGGGACTGTTCTGCACTCATTTTGGTCACATCGGCTTTTGGCTTGGGAGGGATTTTCGACTTTAGACTTCTGGCTCTGAAGCTCAGTAACTTGGGTTTTTTTTTGTTTTGTGGATTTTTCCCTTTTTCTCCCCTGTTGTATCCCGCCAATTACCCAACTGGCACAATTGTACAAAAGTGGATGATTATCTTCTTTTTTTGGCTTGTTCCCTTTCCCCCCTTTTTTTCTACCCAATTGTATCCACCCAATTACCCCACTTTACCGAGCCGTCCCGGTTGCTGCTCCACCCCGTCTGCTGATCCGGGGAGGGCCACAGACTACCACATGCCTCCTCCGATACATGTTGAGTCGCCAGCTGCTTCTTTTCACCTGACAGTGAGGAGTTTCACCAGGGGGACATAGCGCGTGGGAGGATCACGCTATTCCCCCCAGCTCCCCCTCTCTCTCTAACAGGCACCCCGCCGAACCAGAGGAGGCGCTAGTGCAGTAATCAGGACACACACCCACATCTGGCTTCCCACCCGCAGACACGGCCAATTGTGTCTGTAGGGATGCCCAACCAAGCCGGTGGTAACACGGGGATTTGAACCGCCCATCTCCAGGTTGGTATGCAACATAATAGACTACTACGCTACCTGGATGCCCAGTAACTTGCTTTTTTAACTCACAGACAACACTGTCCTGAGCAGACACTATAGGCTCGTTTTCTTCAGCCTTACAAGTTGACTTTGCAGCTCAGTGACTTGTTTTTTCATGTCCGTCATATCCCTCTTTAGTGATGAATCGTGTTCAAGGGAGCATGCATTTCGGAGATGTGAAATAGCTTTTTGCTTTGGCTACCACGGTACTTCCTCATTCAATCCTCTTTGGCAGTTTGCCTGTCCTCTGTGTGTAACAGTAATTCGGTGAATGGAGGTGGGTTGTCTCTTTTACATTCCAGCTGAAGGTCTGCTATAAGCGCAGCGTCCATGATCGAGCTGTTGTGGTGCCAAAAGGCGATGGTCAGTTTCACTAGTGGATACAGCTCTTTTCGTTGTTTGTCTGTAGCCAAGAGCAGGGATGGCTTTTCTCCTGCATCTTGGAAGGGGCTGAGGAATTTGGTGAAAAGCTTAATCCTCAACCCTCCACAGTCCAGAAAGCTTAATTGAGAAGGTCAAGGTAAGCCGCAGGCAAGGCCTGAGGGCCTAAATGTTTTACAATGTTTGCTGCTGGTGGTAACAGCCTGTCAAGGATCTTTTGTGTGCAATGGAAGTCTGAAAGAGATGTTATCTTGTAGAATAAGCTCAACACTACTTTGCCAAGTATCAAAGTCTACCTCATGACTAGAACGAGGGGTTTCCCAAAAAAACCCTCTTAGTCTGAATGACAAATTCTTCTGGGAAGTAGTAGATGCTTCATTTGTCCGTATATGCTCCACAACCACTCACTGGATCTCTTGTGGATTAACATAACTCATCGTAAAACTTGATATTGGATATGCCGTAGGCTGATTTAATAAGTTGGATTCAGTGAAGTGGTGACTTTGTTCATCCAGCTCTTCTGCACTAGCAGGGAATACAGGGCGACTCACTTGTCTTGATGCGTGCTAAATATTCCAGGTAAGAAAATCAAAGAAGGTTACATCAGTTCATCTGGAATCATTTATTGACAGATACGTTTGACCTCTCCAGTCAAAACTGACTACAGGTATCCCCACCCTTTATCAACAATACAGTTCCATAACCACCGAAACCAACGACCAGTTTCATATGCAAATATGGGTGTGACCATTAACTAGAGTCTCGAATGGCCATGTGTACCATTCACAGAGGATTAGGGAATGCTGCAATCACAGAATTGTAAGATGGCGACAGATGCATAATGACCGAAACCAACAACCAGTTTCATGTGCAAATATGGGTAAGAGTTACTTGTGATTTGTGTTTGAGGGTGAGTTACTTGTGGTGCAGTCAGGGATGCTCGATGGTGTTTTAAGCCCCCAACGTACTCACAGCACTGGCGCTAACCCTAACCCTAACCAGAGCTGTGATTGGATGAAACCGTTGGGGGCGGGGAGTGCCTTCCATGCAGTGCTGCCTGGAAGAGTACGTTGGGGGCTTAAAACACCATACATATTCTGTTTTGTTACATGTATCTGAAAGTTACTGCATAAGAATTCTGTTTTGTTAACTATATCTAAGTTACAACTGAAAGCTCTTATTTTTGCCCCAAAGAGTGAATAAATGCTATAATGCAATTTAAAATGCAGTTTCTACTGTTTCTATCAAATTGCAACCCCCCTCCCCCAAGATCAGGAGGAGGGGTCCTCAAGGTAGATCAAAAATACGCAGGGGGTCCAGGACCCCAAAAAGGTCGAGAACCACTGTTCTAGGCTACTGTAACATTAACAGAGCCACTTTAAGAGCAAGTGAAAGGTCTGTCACCAGCAGGTCGAGCACGTTTGTATAACTATCCTAATTAGGACACTGTATTGACTTCCACTTATTGTGGACAGCCTAATCCAAACCTCAACCCTAACCATAACCAATGCGTGCCTAACCCCAACCTTAAGCTAACCTCAGTTCACACCTTCCTCATAACCAGGACGTCAGAAAGGGCGTTTTGCCTCACTAGTACCAGGTTTTGGTCTCCACGAGGACTCCTGGTCCCAACAAGGTTAGTGTCCATACCAGAAAAGCGCTCCAAAAGGTAACAAAAACGTGCACACACCTGTAGCATAGGCAGAAACCACAATGTGGGTGGGCACAGAGCAAATATGGTGCCCGTCCGGTTTCTGAAATGCATGTTAACCGAAAACAGGCCATTACGACTGCACGACAGTACAAGCCTCACACAGCAACAGAGGTCACGTGACATGCACGAAGACGAACACTAACTGCACCGGATAGCTTGGCATGGCCGCCACACACACACACACACACACACACACACAGCACAAAATTCCATTGCACACCCAACAAGCAACATTGTAACAGGCAACAGGCGACTACAGCAGGACATGGTACATGAGCTTACTTTTGATGATTACAGCAGGAGACGACGAGGTTTGGTGTTGAACGCTGAGGTTATTTCGTTATAGTCCAACGACTCCGTCAGTTATTTCACAGGAGAGCAGGGGCAGGGTCCACGGGACAGCAGGGGCAGGGTCCACAGGAGAGCAGGGGCAGGGTTCACAGGAGAGCAGGGACAGGGTCCACAGGAGAGCAGGGGCAGGGTTCACAGGAGAGCAGGGGCAGGGTCCACAGGAGAGCAGGGACAGGGTCCACAGGAGAGCAGGGGCAGGGTCCACAGGAGAGCAGGGGCAGGGTCCACAGGAGAGCGGGGACAGGGTCCACAGGAGAGCGGGGACAGGGTTCACAGGAGAGCGGGGGCAGGGTCCACAGGAGAGCAGGGACAGGGTTCCGTCTGTACGTCGTCACCGACGCCCGTTTTTTATCCGGCTGACAGCCGCAGACAGCCGCTGACGGGCAAAGGCCCGAATTAGCGACGTGCGTGTCGTTTCTGCGCATGAGCAGGTGTCTGGATTGAGAATGACGCTTGAATTTGGGCTGGATCCTCTTCCTCCTGCTCCTCACGACGTCTTTTTGTGAGCAACTTGAGCGAACCGCTTTGCTTCTCCGGGGCTTTTCGTCTTAACCTACATTAAAAGCAGCTAAGCTAGGTTTCTGTTCCTCTGCAAAGCGCGTGGGCTGTACAGAGTGAAAGAGGAGGGGCCGCTCGCAATCGCATTGGCGAGACGCACTGTCACTCAAAAAAGTCTGCCCTATCATCATCATCGTAACAAGAAGCAAGAAACCGTTCTCTTTCTATTGGTCGGGTAAATGAGACGGCGGTCACCGAGCCGCCAGAAAAAGCCAGCCATCTGACCGGGTGCGCCTGCGTGCCAACAGTGGTAGTGGGCGTGGGCTGGGGGGGTCCGACGACGCAGACCTCCCGCTCGTTTCTGTATAAAGCGCTGCTCAAGGGACCCACATAGCGACCGGCCTACCCGGATGTCTCCCGGTGCTCCCGACGGCACATGGCCAGTACGTCGCGAGTAGCATGTGATTCCGGACGCAAGCCACGTGTGACTGACTGCCCAATTGCAGCGGGGCTTGTTCTTAAAGGGACAGTACACAGTTTAAACAAAGTAATTCAAATAGGGACGAGTACTTGTTTCCTGGATTAACCCATTATTTGTTGTTGTTATTTTATTTGCAACTACTAGATTTATATTATTTATTTATATTTTAGGCACGGTGGTGCAGTGGTTTGCACGGTCGCCTCACAGCAAGAAGGTCCTGGGTTCGAGCCCCGGGGTTGTCCAACCTTGGGGGGGGGGGGGTCGTCCTCTGTGTGGAGTTTGCATGTTCTCCCCGTGTCTGAGTGGGTTTCCTCCGGGGGCTCCGGTTTCCTCCCACAGTCCAAAGACATGTGGGTCAGGTGAATTGGCCGTACTACATTGTCCCTAGGTGTGTGTGTGTGTGTGTGTGTGTGTGTGTGTGTGTGGGCCCTGTGTGATGGCCTGGCGGCTTGTCCAGGGTGTCTCCCTGCCTGCCGCCCAGTGACTGCTGGGATGGGATAGGCTCCAGCATCCCCCGCCACCCTGAGAGCAGGATAAGCGGTTCGGATCATGGATGGATGGATGGATTATTTATAATTTAAAGTTATGCTGATTCTGGGGTTTATGTTCACCTGTGCCACATAAGGGTTGTTTTTTTTTCCACATTTATGGACACTTTTCCACAAAATTTTGGCAGCATTTCGGAGACACACAGTATCCTGGCTGCTAATGAAGCGTTATCCCAACATATATATATATATATGTGTGTGTGTGTGTGTGTGTGCATATATATATATATATATATATATATATATATATATATATATATATATATATATATAAATATATACATATGTAATGTTAAAAATTATTTTTGTTTCCCTTGAAGACCACTACATTAGGGTGTACACTTGCTGACATGAGGGTCTTAAACATTAGAGCCACTCTGGCACCCCTCTATGAGACAGATACAGCGAGGAAGGCCTGAACATCAGCTGAGAGAGAGAGATGATGACAAGTCGTAAAGTTTTCAGACAGATTCAAATTCAATACTGCAAGCACATTGCCTCCATACCATTCCCTTTTGCAAATTTTAGACCGGAGCGCAAATTCACAATTCAAAATAAAAATAATAAGCGGTGATTCTAGTCAGAAGTGAAAAACATGTTATTTGCCACTTGGCATCGAAATTATAAGCAATTTGATGAGCTCTGAATACAAAGAATGCAGCACAATGTTTTTCATCACGGACTATTTAGGCTCTGTTACACACAATGGAGGGGAAATTCGAAACATATGGCACAAGCCATGAGTCAGACTTGGACTTGTGAACTCACTGAACCCCGTGGCGGACAGGTGCGAGGTCGTGGTTTGTTTGGAGGCACGGAGAGAGGCGAGGGATGGCCTGATGAGACAGCAAGCGACACCTGATCCCCTACTGACCTCCCTATATGTTGGTAAATATGTTAGTAGGTGCGGTGGAGAGCCGTGGAGAGAGACCAGAAGACAACGGCAACACAGCAAACCACTATCGCTCAGTCGAGGGGCTGGTTGCTTTTCTCTTTTTGCATAAGGGTCTGTGATCCAACCACGCTGAGGTGTCCTGTTGCTAAATGCGAATACCATTCAACACTGAAAACCAACTGATGCTGAATGGATTTAGGCGGGGAAGGAAAGCACGGGCTGATTTACGATATTAGATCATCAATAGTGGGTCACTCAACTATGTTATGCAACCTACACAGCTATTGGGCAACACTGGTGCCAAATGCTCCACTTCTTTTTCTTTTTTAAACATCCTTTCCAGCGAGAGTTCTGCCCCGCTCTGCATAACCTCGTCATCGCAGTGATAACAGTGGCAGGACGGAGGGGTTGAGTCACGCCACGCCTCACTAACACGTCAAAAGGGAACTGAAATGGCATCGTTTGCATATCTGATTGTGCTGTGGACCTCTTTCCAACCACCTCGCATCCCCCTCCCCTGCACCTTTGCTCGGTGGCAGGCAGAAAATCCCGTCAAGCTGGCACAACCCTGAAGTTATGTGACGAGCAGTCAGAGGATTGCTGCTGGCACACCGGCAGGGCCCGCTGCTGCCAGGATGCCCTTGGGCACGAGAAAGTAGCCACTTTGGTACCACCCCGCACCAGAGATGGGTAGTGAAAAAGAGCATCTCAGTCACTAATAATAATAATAAAAACAATAACAATAATGCATTTTATTTGTAAAGCCCTGCAGCTTCAGAATAAGAACATCTTTGTGAGTGTGAAGACAAGTGATTATCTGGTGTAAGGACTGTCCTTCACAATACAGACCGTGTCACAAATACCAGGCTTTGTTGGGTCGCCAAAAAAACCCAAGTCCCCTTTGACAGAGACAAGGTTTTTTCGAAGACAGTGACGAGGCTTTTAATGCTGGAAACGCAGACAAGTGGGAGAGAAAAGCCCCTCATTGAAACCATGCAGTCTAACAACGGTCTAACAGACTACCCAGCTGCTCGGCCTTCATGCGTTATTCTGTCGTTGTTTTAGCACTTATCCTTGCTACCCACCCACACACACACACACACACACACACACACACACACACACACACACACACACCCCTCGCCCTCGCTCTTCTTTCCTTCCCTTTCACTGTTCATTGCTTCCTCTCTCTCTCTCTTCTGCTGTCTCCCCCCTGTAACCTGTCCCTGCGGGTCCGGTCCACCCACACTCCCTGCAAAACCTTCATGCGCAACACGTGCGCACGCTCCAAACAATACGCCGCGTGCCAGCGCAACGCGCTCCCGCTTGTGACGCGTGTCACCTGGTGACGACGCCGCCTCGTAACCACAACACGTGGATATGCTCATTACCACAGACGCACGATGACGTCGGCGCGCCGTCGGTGCCAGTATGACAGGCTGATAAAATGACGCTTTAATTTCCCCCTGCTACCCCCACCTGCGCGTGTGGCGTTTTGCTGCGTGCCGGACGCGTTTTCCGGCATGTTTCGGGGGGAGATTTCAAGCTGCTGTGGCAAATGGGCAAGTTACGTGGCGAATGGGCAAGTTACGTGGCGAATGGGCAAGTTACGTGGCGAATGGGCAAGTTACGTGGCGAATGGGCAAGTTACGTGGCGAATAGGCAAGTTACGTGGCGAATGGGCAAGTTACGTGGCGAATGGGCAAGTTACGTGGCGAATGGGCAAGTTACGTGGCGAATGGGCAAGTTACGTGGCGAAGGGGCAAGTTACGTGGCGAATGGGCAAGTTACGTGGCGAAGGGGCAAGTTACGTGGCGAAGGGGCAAGTTACGTGGCAAAGGGGCAAGTTACGTGGCAAATGGGCAAGTTACGTGGCAAATGGGCAAGTTACGTGGCGAATGCTTCAACTGGCACCGAATGAATTAACTGGATCGTTTTAGCTGCAGGATCACGTATACACCTTGATTTGATTTAGTATTTTAATGCACGATGCAAAAAAAAAAACCCACAAGGTTGCAGTGCTACATGACACTGCCTCTGGTACCACGAGGTATTTGTTTTAATCATCTCTAAACAGACTGTTCTCGTTTCTTACACAGATCTGTCATTTTTACCTGTTGGAGGGCCACGCAGTCGCGTGCAGAGAGAGAGGAAAAAATAGACCAGCCATGCAAGTCTGTGAATGTCCTCATTCATCCAGGTCGTCATGGTTATCCAAGGAGTTGAATCAAGTCAACTGGACTTGGTGTATATCCGTGAAGACGTTTCGCCTCTCGTCCAAGAGGCCTCCTCAGTTCCTGCCTTTCTGACTAGACCAAGCTAGTCTGACTGGCTGATCTCATCACCAGCCAGTCAGACTAGCTTGGTCCAAGAGGCCTCCTCAGTTCCTGCCTTTCTGACTAGACCAAGCTAGTCTGACTGGCTGGTGATGAGATCAGCCAGTCAGACTAGCTTGGTCTAGTCAGAAAGGCACGAAGTGAGGAGGCCTCTTGGATGAGAGGCTTCCTCAGTTCCTGCCTTTCTGACTAGACTAGACCAAGCTAGTCTGACTGGCTGGTGATGAGATCAGCCAGTCAGACTAGCTTGGTCTAGTCAGAAAGGCAGGAACTGAGGAAGCCTCTTGGACGAGAGGCGAAACGTCTTCACGGATATACACCGAGTCCAGTTGCACTTGATTCGACTCCTTTGGAAGACCAGCCATACAGATCAGCAGCGAGGGTGTGCGCGGCTTCCATGGTCGGTATAGCAGCTTCAGGTCAGTCCACTACCGCAGAGACTTGGTGTTTTCTGCAATTAGGTGGGAAAATACATGCATATATCGGCACCGGCGATCTGCCAAAAATGCATCGGAAATTATCGGCATATCAGATATGGCCAAAAATCCAAAATCGTGCAACCCTAGCTCATATAATCTGGCATGGGGAGACGACGTGTTTAGTGCATTACGACGTGTGGATGAATGAGGACGTGATAGAGGACCACGGGTTTAACACTGATCAGGGATGGTTAAGTTTGCAGAAATGGTTATGAGTAGGTATGACGTTAGAAATGGTTTAGCTCAGGCATTCAGCGAGAGATGGTTATGTTTGGGTATGAGGTTGGAGAGGGATAGACTCAGGGTCAGGGTTACGTGTGTTTTGATGTGGTTAAGGTCTGGGTAAGGGTGTGGGAGAGCAGTTGTTAAGCGTTATAATCCACGTTTAGTTTAAATCAGGGTTAAGAGTAGATCTGAGCAGATGTCCTCGTTCCTCGACATGTTGGCCAGCAATGCATTTTGGGGCCCGCAATTAAGATGAGTAAGTGTGTTTTGTCCAAGAGCCTGGGCTCGTTTCAACTGTGTCACTTGGAAATCGACACCAAGAAACCCCTCAGACCCGTACGTGAAATCCAAGGCAGCATCTGAAGCGGCGGCGGCGGCGGCAGCGGCCTCCCTCCGGGGTCCGTGTCCTAGTTTCCCGCCAGGCAAGACTCAGCCATACCGCCACCATGCGACTGACGGAGCCCCGACGCGCCGTGGGGACTCCTGGCACGGCACGGACGCCTCAAAATCCCACTCAAGGAGCAGATGCTTGCTCCTGACATATGCCCCTGGGAGGGAGGAGGGGAGGGAGGGGGTATCATAGGAGAGGGACAGTTTTGTGTGTGTGTGGGGGGGGTGGGGGGTGGCAGACACAGTGGAAGACGAGGGAGCAGAGAGGTGAGTTACCGAGGGAAGTTATTGCTGATGTGGACCGAGAGGGGAGGAAACGAGTCGAAAGCAACGGAGGAAGATGGAGAGAGGTAGAGGAGGGACGACACACAGAGGGGAGAGAAATATTGAAGCCTTGCTGATGGAGGTGTGTGTGTATGTGTGTGTGAGGGGGGGGAGGAGAGAGGGGACAAGAGGGAGAGAGAAAGAGAGTGCGTGAGAGAGCGACGGAGGAGAGAGGAGACAAGGGAGAGAGAGTGCGTGAGGGGGGAGAGAGGACAGAGAGGGGACAAGAGGGAGAGAGAGAGAGAGTGCGTGAGAGAGCGAGGGGGGAGAGAGGAGAAAGGAGACAAGGGAGAGAGAGAGTGTGTGAGGGGAGGGGGAGGACAGAGAGGGGACAAGAGGGAGAGAGAGAGAGAGTGTGTGAGAGAGCGAGGGGGGAGAGAGGAGAGAGGAGACAAGGGAGAGAGAGAGTGCGTGAGGGGAGGGGGAGGACAGAGAGGGGACAAGAGGGAGAGAGAGAGAGAGAGAGGGGAGCGGGCTCCTTCTCAGAGAAAGATGAACAGATGGTGTTGAGAGGAGAAATAAGAGATGCGCTGTAAAATGGGATTGGGGGAAAAGAGAGTGAGAGAGAGAGAGAGAGAGAGAGAGAGAGAGAGAGAGAGAGAGAGAGAGAGAGAGTGAGAGAGAGAGAGAGAGAGAGAGAGTGAGAGAGAGAGAGAGAGAGAGAGAGAGAGAGAGAGAGAGAGAGAGAGAGATGGATGATGAGATTTCCAGGCGGTCACAGCACGCCACCTCCTCTTGCTCCTCTGCGGACGCGCCGCTTACGCTATTCATCTTTCTCTTTTCACAATTCCTATGTTGTTGTTTCGGACCTTTAGTCGTTTTTACGTAACCTGGGAGCTCCACCGCCTCCCCGGTCTGGAAAATGCCCATGTTGAAACACACAAGCTGCATACGTTAACCTTTGACCTGTGCGAGCAAACCCAGCCGGGAATGCCATTACATGCACAGGTGATGTACGAAAACTAAACGTGAATGTTGTTTACCACATCGTGCCTGTTGTATGGTGGCACCTTATAGTTCTTCAGAGGGGGGAGTCCTCCTCGGCGATGTGGTTTTCCTGGACCCATCAGACTCAGGACTCCGTCGTGTCGTGATGGCGGCTTGCTAGCACAGAGGAAGAAAATCATTTCTATCATTTGTTGATCGATTTGCCCTCTCGGTTGTGCTCCTCCACCCCCGCCCCTTTTTCTCCCCAATTCTACCTGGCCAGATACCTCTCTCTCCGAGCCGTCCCGGTCTCTGCTCCACCCCCCCCCCCCGGAGGGCTGCACACTACCACATGCCTCCTCCCATACATGTGGAGTCGCCAGCTGCTGCTTTTCACCTGACAGCGAGGAGTTTCACCAGGGGGACGCAGCACGTGGGGGGGGATCACGCTATTCCCCCCAGTTCCCCCTCCTTCCCAAACAGGTGCCCCGACCGACCAGAGGAGGCGCTAGTGCAGCAACCACGACACATACCCACATCCGGCTTCCCACCCGCAGACACGGCCAATTGTGTCCGTAGGGACGCCTGACCAAGCCGGAGGCAACACGGGGATTCGACCCAGCGATCCCCGTGTTGGTAGGCAACAGAACAGACCGCCACGCCGCCCGGACGCCCCTCTCTCTGTTGATTCCCCGATACCTTTTCTTTTGGATTGTTAACTTTCTTCCCATCTTTAACCCCTCCCTTTCTTCCACCCTCCGCTCGTTTCATTCGTTTCTTAATCACTTGACCTCAGCCCCCCCAGCCCCCCCCAGCCCCCCTTTACTTAAACCTCATCACACAGAACCTGTGCACACTACCCATGCAGAGGCCTACGAGCACACACATAGACACACTGTCCATAACCGCCACGGCTGCAAGGTGAAATCTTTTCTCATTAAAGCAAACAAACAAGCACACACACACACACTCACACACTCACACACACTCACACACACACACACTCACACACACACACACACACACACACACTCACACAGTAAACAGCAATTCGAAGTCTTAGATTAATACATGCAAGATTTTAATTAATGTCTATTGATAAGCCTCCATCTTTGTCTTAAGGACATGTTTGTTTGCGAATATGTTTGTGAGTGTGTGTGTGTGCACATGAGTGGGTGTGCACGCATTTGTGTGCATTTGTGTGCATGTCTGTGTGCATGCGAGTGGGTGCGCGCATGTGTGCGCATTTGTGTGCATGTGTGTAAGTGTGTGTGCATGCATGTGGGCACGTGCGTGTGAATCTGAAGGACATAATCGTTATACACTCATTATACAGTGATGTTCATGATTTGTCAAGCGTGAAGAGGCACGGACACACACACACACACACACGCCTATACACACACAAGTTTTCATATATACACACACCGCATGAGATATAAACACAGAGCTGTGACGGATTAGGTGGGAGTTTTTAATCATGTTAATTAAGCTTAATTGTTATTTGTTGAATATGTGGCATTTATGAAGTTCACAGGGATACAGAAGAAGAATAATTGCTAATTAAAAGCCAAGAACAATGTACAGCATGTCTTCCCTTTATAACAAGACGCTAA
This sequence comes from Lampris megalopsis, assembly GCA_022114975.2. Lineage (NCBI taxonomy): Eukaryota > Metazoa > Chordata > Actinopteri > Lampriformes > Lampridae > Lampris > Lampris megalopsis. Next base: position 645,717 of record JAJHIY020001535.1, on the reverse strand, counting down.
TCAGAACAAGTAGACACAAGAAAGGAGGGCGAACACCTCCAGAACCACGTGGAGGAGGTGCTGGGACACCAGGAGACCCACCGGGGAAACTGTGTGTGTAGCAGAGCTGGGGGAGGGGGGGAGGACCTGGGGGGGATAGCGTGATCCTCCCACGCGCTACGTCCCCCCTGGTGAAACTCCTCACTGTCAGGTGAAAAGAAGCGGCTGGCGACTCCACATGTATGGGAGGAGGCGTGTGGTAGTCTGCAGCCCTCCCCGGATCGGCAGAGGGGGCGGAGCAGAGACCGGGACGGCTCGGAGGAGTGGGGTGATCGGCCGGATACAACTGGGGAGGAAGGGGGGGGGGGTGTGGAGGTCTGAGAGAACTGTTGGTTGATGACGCACTCGCTCGAGGTGCGAAGGTGATTTTTATCGTCGCCTCTCATTAGCAAAAGACGTCATGGAGGAATACAGCGAGGCGTGAGAGGGCCGGACATCTGAGGGCACATTAACGGACCGTTGAACAACAAACTTCAAAAGCACGGAGGCCATTCAGCAGGAGCTGTGCAGGGAAGAGATGCAAGGGGGAACGGCACTATTGTGGAGGAGGTGCCCTCTTCTCTCTTGGCTGCAGACGGGCTTCACTTAGGTGGGCCGTGCAGGAGTTTCACCAGCAGGAAAGACGGCGTAATTGGACAGGAAACTTTATACTTTGCATCAAAGGGAGATAATTTTGTGTCGGAGAGAGGAAGAGGAAAAGAAAGGGAGACCGAATTGAGTTTGTGTGTGTGTGTGTGTGTGTGTGTGTGTGTTTGTCATAAGATAAATGAAGGACTCTTCCATGGCTGGCGTTAGTCCCTTACAACAGTAATTAGACACTCTGATCCCTTGGGAAAGAGCACACACACACACACACACACACACACACACACACACACACACACACACACACACACACTGACTGTAGCCAAAAAGCTACAGCCAATGCTTCCCTTCTAGAAGCACCTGAGGAAAGAATAACTGTAACTACATATGTCTACACACACACACACACACACACACACACACAATCTCTGCACCTGAGTACACCTATGTGCCAATAAGAGGCCACAGCACCGTCTGTTCCTGCCACTTACACACACATTTGTATGCGCACACACACACACACACACACACACACACACACACACACACACACACACACACACACACACACACACAATGAGCAAAATGAGAAATTTAGCCCCATTTAAATCTGGTCATCGGCCAACAGGATTTGAAGTATTGGTGGAGGAGCGGCTAAGGAGGTGGGCAAGGCGGGGGAGGTTCACTGCCAAAGAAACGGAGTTTCCTGCCAAAATGGCGTCCGCGTGTGTGTGTCCGCGTGTGTGTGTCCGCGCATGTGTGCGTGTTTATGCGGTTCACCGCCATCATTCTGAGACGTCCTAGGTGTTGCTACCGCGCCACGAACACGTGACGTCGACCCACTTACGCCTTTTGCTTTTTTGTTCATAAAAGCTGATCGCTAAATCCGCTTCATAATTATCACGTGATTGCTTTTTAAAAATCTGATTATTTGTGAGCCCCCCCCCCTTGCTCCTCTTAACGGCGAGCGCGCGGCCTGGCGGGTAAAACACCGACTGCTCCGCGTGTCCGCGGTGGTGTAGCGGTCTAAGCGTGGGCTTTGTCCCACCGGGGAGCCGGGTTCGCGCCCCGGTCTCGTCAGACCCGACTATGGCCGGACTCGATGAAGCAGCGATCATTGGCAACGCTGACGTCAGGAGGGGGGCGGAGTCGGCTTGTCACGACAGGGGGGAGGCGTCTCCTTCCAGACTGTCGGCCGGAGAGATGCAGTTGGCGAACGCATGCAGTGGCGCCCCCAGCGGGTGGCCACCCTGATACTATCCCTGCCCCCCCAGCCACAAGTCGCATATGCAGAATATGCTTCTGATTATGCATAATATGCTCCTATCTTATATCTTACATTAGGTGCTGTTCATTTAAATCAATAATGTATATTTTTCTTAACTCTCATGTTGACAGTTTTCCACTAGGCTATACAGTATACTACAACAGCATCACAGAATTCCCCAAATTCAGTCATGGCTTTTGGTTTTGGTGTGCCACCCCAAGATTTTCAGTGGCCCCATTTGCCCCCCCCCCCATGAAACATTTCTGGGGGCGCCACTGGGTGTTTGAATTAAAACAGGGAGCAGTTGGCCACTAAATTGGGAGAAAAAAGGGAAAAATCAGAAATAAATAATAATAAAAAAACAAAACACCAACTGCTCCTCCAGTCCTGCACAAACCCTCACGCAGGGGTCGCCGGGAAATGCGCGTGATCTTTCCGGTACGCGTGCCGTTTTGCCGCTGTCGGCTTCGTTTTGGTCTGACACGCGCTCTGTTAGAGCGGCACGGAAGCAGAGACGGCGACATTTCCGCTCGCTGCTGTTGAGGTGTGGCCTGACTCCGCCCTGTCAATCACCGCGTTTACATAACGGGCCTGAAGGCGGCGGAGTGTCGCCTGCCTGTTAAACCGCTCCCCCGGGTCTTGAGACGCACGTGAACTGGAGACAACGTAGCGCAAGAAAGCAAACAAATCAGTGTGCGCATGCGCGTGAGTATGTGCGAGTATGTGTGAGTATGTGTGAGTATGTGTGAGTATGTGTGTGAGTTAATTGTTCCAAGGAGTGAGACAGCTCTTCATACATCTTTAATACAAACACACACACGTTTAGCACATGTTTAGTGCCACACCGCCCAGGTGGTGCACACACACACACACACACACACACACACACGTTTAGCGCATTTAGCACCTTCCTGAAGCCCCAGGTGACCCCTTAGATGGGGAGTGGGGGGGTAGACAAGGAGGGGTGCAGATGGAGGAGGAGAAAAGAAGGGGGGAGGAGGAAGGCCCACCTGTTATTAGCATTTCGCCAGACGGACGAACGGATGGAGGCGAGGGTGGAGGGAGGGCGGAGAAGGATGAGAGGAAGACAGAGGGAGATCCTTGGAGAGAGAGAAAGAGAGATCATCAGGCATTAATAATGGATGGCAGATCCTCGGGGAGCATGTTCAGACATTAATAATGGATGGCTCTCAGATGGAGGGGGCAAGGAGGCAACTCCCCAGAATATACCTGAGGAAAGAAAGACGGGCGACAAGAAGGAGAACAGAGGAAGGAGAGAAGAGCCAGCCACGTCAAACTTAACAGTGGCCGATATATAATGGTGGCCGATACATAATGGTGGCCGATATATAACAGTGGCCAATATATAACGGTGGCCGATATATAATGGTGGCCGATACATAATGGTGGCTGATACATAATGGTGGCCGATACATAATGGTGGCTGATGCGTAACGGTGGCCGATATATAATGGTGGCCGATACATAATGGTGGCCGATACATAATGGTGGCCGATACATAATGGTGGCTGATGCGTAACGGTGGCCGATACATAATGGTGGCCAATATATACTGGTGGCTGATACATAATGGTGGCCGATATATAATGGTGGCCGATATATACTGGTGGCCGATATATACTGGTGGCTGATACATAATGGTGGCCGATACGTAACAGTGGCCGATACATAATGGTGGCCAATATATACTGGTGGCTGATACATAATGGTGGCCGATATATACTGGTGGCTGATACATAATGGTGGCCGATATATACTGGTGGCTGATACATAATGGTGGCCGATATATACTGGTGGCCGATACATAATGGTGGCCGATATATAATGGTGGCCGATATATAATTGTGGCCGATATATAATGGTGGCCGATACATAATGGTGGCCGATACATAACGGTGGCCGATATATAATGGTGGCCGATACATAATGGTGGCCGATATATATAATGGTGGCCGATACATAACGGTAATGGCTGGACGAATGGCGGTACTGCATGAAATACTGTGCAGCTAAACGGTGGACTTGGTTAGCCACTGATTGTATTTGGTCATTTAATAGCGTCACATTATGATACTATAGCATCTCTCCGTGTCACACATAACAGGAGTTGGCCTGAATGGGAGTGAGGAAAAGACATAATTTCGTTCTAATCCCCTCACATGACACTACTTGAATTTAATTTCCAGCAGAATCCTCCCCGGCTCCACAAAGGCCTGCGGGCGAGGTATTCCTGTCGACACGCTCGGGTTGGCCGACTGCAAGGTTTTATCCGCTTTACAAAAGATGCACAGGTTCACAATGCGACTACACTGAGACGAACACAGACACAGAGGACATCATTGAACTCTGCAGGCCCATTCAATTTGCCCAACCGGGCCCATTCAGATCCAGGCAACAGAGACCGCTTCCCCCCAGAGAAAACCGTTTTGTTGAGGGGAACCTTGAACGGAATCACGTAAAGAGAAACCGTCTTGAGAAAATGACTAAGGAGGCGGTCGACGGACACGTCCGTAGTGATGTGTACGCACGTTTTAATTTTATTTGTTTTTTCGGCTGTCCCTCGCAAGCGGCTCTGGGACACCGATCATACGCGGTGAAAGAAGCACGTAAACCGTCACGTCTATTTAAACGAACGAGTGATGACGAACTGACGCGAGTGGACCGCAGGCAGGGTTTAAACGCTGCTGCGGTGTGTGCCCCTTCAGCGATGTGGCGAATCAACAGACTGTGGCACCATTACTGTGTGTGTGTGTGTGTGTGTTGTATGCATGTAAAACACACACACACACACAAACACACACACATGCAGCCACGTTTTCAAACCTGCACAGATGCTTATGCACAGTTAAAGGACGCAAAACAAAGATGCGTGTACAGATGCACACACACGCACACACTTGTGGAGGCCTGATTGGTGATCATGTGATCTGAATGACGCCTTGAGTGCCGGGAGAGAGCACAGAGGGATACTCTCATACATCCTCTCTCTCTTTGTCTCTCTAGTTCGGTTTTCCCTCTTCCACTTCAGTGACATTTCTCTCCGTCTTGCGTCTACTCATCCCTTCTCCCTGTCAGCACTTCATTCATGTTTACTCTCTCTTTCTCTCTCTGTCTTCCTCTCTCTATCTTCCTCTATCACTGTCTCTCTCTCTCTCTTCCTCTTTCTCTCTCTGTCTTCCTCCCTCTCTTTCTATCTTCCTCTATCACTGTCACGCTGTCTGTCTTCCTCTCCCTCTCTATCTTCCTCTCTCTCTCTACCTCTATCACTGTCACTGTCTTCCTCTCTTTCTTTCTATCTTCCTCTCTCTATCTTCCTCCATCACTGTTACTCTTGTCTTCCTCTTTCTCTCTATCGTCCTCTCTCTCTCCCTCTCTCTACCTCTATCACCGTCACTGTCTTCCTCTCCCTCTCTCTATCATCCTCTCTATCTTCCTCTTTCTCTCTATCTTCCTCTTTCTCTCTCTCTCTCTCTACCTCTATCACCGTCACTGTCTTCCTCTCCCTCTCTCTATCACCGTCACTGTCTTCCTCTCCCTCTCTCTATCACTGTCACTGTCTTCCTCTCCCTCTCTCTATCATCCTCTCTATCTTCCTCTTTCTCTCTCTCTCTCTCTACCTCTATCACTGTCACTGTCTTCCTCTCCCTCTCTCTATCTTCCTCTTTCTCTCTATCTTCCTCTTTCTCTCTCTCTCTCTCTACCTCTATCACCGTCACTGTCTTCCTCTCCCTCTCTCTATCATCCTCTCTATCTTCCTCTTTCTCTCTCTCTCTCTCTACCTCTATCACTGTCACTGTCTTCCTCTCCCTCTCTCTATCGTCCTCTCTCTCTCTCTCTCTCTACCTCTATCACTGTCACTGTCTTCCTCTCCCTCTCTCTATCGTCCTCTCTCTCTCTCTCTCTCTCTCTCTATCACTGTCACTGTCTTCCTCTCCCTCTCTCTATCTTCCCCTTTCTCTCTCTCTCTCTCTCTCTCTCTCTCTACCTCTATCACTGTCACTGTCTTCCTCTCCCTCTCTCTATCTTCCCTTCTCTCTATCGTCCTCTCTCTCTCTCTCTCTCTCTCTCTCTCTCTCTCTCTCTCTCTCTCTCTCTCTACCTCTATCACTGTCACTGTCTTCCTCTCTCTCTCTCTATCTTCCTCCATGCTGGGGATGATGCTGCTGTTTTTGTGTTCATAAAAATGTTAAGAGCTCGTTTGAAAGTAGATTTTTTGGGGAGGTTTTTGCAGTGTGTGGTGTTATAAAAATGTGCTTTGTTGTGTTGGGGACGATGACCTGATCTTGGGGAGTGTCCTGAGATGATTTACATCCTGTGAATCTGATGTTACTGACCATGTTGGTCTTTGTGTTGTAATTTTGTTGTAATTTTCATTAAAGTATTGTTGAAGGTCTCTATCGTCCTCTAACACTGTCACTCTGTCTGTCTTCCTCTCTCTCTCTCTATCTGTCTGTCTGTCTGTCTGTCTATTTCTCCCTATTTCGCTGTACGTCTGTCTCCCTCTAACCAATATGGCTGTTTAATTTGTCCCTCACACACACAGACACACACACACACACACACACCTACAAATGCTTGCATGCACACACATGTACCCCCCCCCCACACACACACACACACACACCATGGGTGTATAATTACAGAGTAAAACAGCACTAAGGAATAATTACAGAGGCTGGTTGTTGTTGTTGTTGTTTCCAGCAAATAAACCAGTACACAAACAAGATGGATGGCGGGAGGCGGGGTGAGCGGGAGGTCAGGCCATCTGCGTGATGGAAGTTTCAAACTGCCCGTTTTCTGCATGGTCTATTCAGTTTTTTACTCTCTTTTCCCGTCCAAGTTCGATTACCGCTTTTCTTTTCGCCTCTCTCTCTCTCTTCCTCCCACTCTCTTTTGTGCATCCTCTGTCAGTTTTGTCTCCCCGCTCTTGTCTGTCTCACCCCCTCCACTCGTCTTTGCCTCTCTCTCTCCCTCTCTCATGCTCTCTCTCAGCTTCGTCCCATATTTCCGCTCAGGTTGTTGACAACTTCCGTCCTTTCGACTGAGCTTCCCTCCTTCACTTTCGTCTTCCCCCACTCTTGTCATGTCTGTCTGTCTGTCCATTTTTTCCCGTTCCTCTCTAAATCTTCTCATTCTTCCTTCTCTTGTCTTCGCCTGTGTTCACGCGGTCGGTTTGTTTGTTGTTCCCCCGAATGGTCCGCTTTCCTGTCTCTCCACCCTCCATCCGGGTCCCTTCTCCCTCCTCCTCTCCTCCTCCCTCTTTCCCTCATGCGCACGTGGCCGTGCCCAGCCACTCACCTGTGCTGAGAGTAAATGGAGTGTGAGGTTTTACTGTCGTGTCTGATTGCGGGGTGAGGTTCGGGAGGAGCTGAGCGTTCGTTCTGTCTTTACGCGCCGTCAGATTGCAGGTGGGGGAGTCAACGCACAACCTCTCGACCCACGCAGATCGGAGGGTGGTGTGTGTGTGTGTGTGTGTGTGTGTGGAGGGGGGGTGCATGGCTGCGAAAAGTAAGAGAAAATAGACAAACACACAGATGGGGGGGAGAGGAAAAGACACAGGCGGAGGTGAGAAGGAGGAGGATGCCACAGTTGTGAATGCCTACAGCAGGCTGGGTCTATTGGTCAACACCACCGTGACTGAGGTGCTATGCCAACGGAGGTCCAGCCCCCCACCCACTACGCCTGTCTTCACTACAGAACACCAACCGCTCTCAGTTGCTCCATCTTTCGCATTCCTGGGCAGCGTCCTTTCTGAGGGCTGCAACAGTGATCATGAAACTCACAGACTCCGACGTGAGGTCTTCCAAAATAAACACCTCCACCTGCACACCGAAACTGCCGTATACAAAGCCGTCTGCATCACAACTCTGCTATACAGCTGTGAAGCCTGGGTCACACACAGCCGCCAGCTACGGTTGCTGGAGCAGTTCCACATAAGGTGTCTGTGCAAGAGCACAGAAGTCACGGTCACTGGACACCAACTGTGCTGGCTTGGGCATGTCATCGGGATGACGCCTGCCACATCGAGTCCTGTATGGACAGCTTCATCTGGGCACATCAAGTCCTGTATGGACAGCTTCATCTGGGAACATCAAGTCCTGTATGGACAGCTTCATCTGGAAACATCAAGTCCTGTACGGACAGCTTCATCTGGAAACATCAAGTCCTGTATGGACAGCTTCATCTGGGAACATCAAGTCCTGTATGGACAGCCTCATCTGGGAACATCAACTCCTGTATGGACAGCTTCATCTGGGAACATCAAGTCCTGTATGGACAGCCTCATCTGGGCACAGCAAGTCCTGTATGGACAGCTTCATCTGGGCACATCAACTCCTGTATGGACAGCTTCATCTGGGAACATCAACTCCTGTATGGACAGCTTCATCTGGAAACATCAAGTCCTGTATGGACAGCTTCATCTGGGCACATCAAGTCCTGTATGGACAGCTTCATCTGGGCACATCAACTCCTGTATGGACAGCTTCATCTGGGAACATCAAGTCCTGTATGGACAGCCTCATCTGGGCACAGCAAGTCCTGTACGGACAGCTTCATCTGGGAACATCAAGTCCTGTATGGACAGCTTCATCTGGGCACATCAAGTCCTGTATGGACAGCTTCATCTGGGCACATCAAGTCCTGTATGGACAGCTTCATCTGGGCACATCAAGTCCTGTATGGACAGCTTCATCTGGGCACATCAAGTCCTGTATGGACAGCTTCATCAGGGCACATCAAGTCCTGTATGGACAGCTTCATCTGGGCACATCAAGTCCTGTATGGACAGCCTCATCTGGGCACAGCAAGTCCTGTACGGACAGCTTCATCTGGAAACATCAAGTCCTGTACGGACAGCTTCATCTGGGCACATCAAGTCCTGTATGGACAGCCTCATCTGGGCACATCAAGTCCTGTATGGACAGCCTCATCTGGGCACATCAAGTCCTGTACGGACAGCTTCATCTGGGCACATCAAGTCCTGTATGGACAGCTTCATCTGGGCACATCAAGTCCTGTTTGGACAGCTTCATCTGGGAACATCAAGTCCTGTTTGGACAGCTTCATCTGGGCACATCAAGTCCTGTTTGGACAGCTTCATCTGGGAACATCAAGTCCTGTTTGGACAGCTTCATCTGGGCACATCAAGTCCTGTGTGGACAGCCTCATCTGGGCACATCAAGTCCTGTGTGGACAGCCTCATCTGGGCACATCGAGTCCTGTATGGACAGCTTCATCTGGGCACATCGAGTCCTGTATGGACAGCTTCATCTGGGCACATCGAGTCCTGTATGGGCAGCTTCATCTGGGAACATCAAGTCCTGTATGGACAGCTTCATCTGGGCACATCAAGTCCTGTATGGACAGCCTCATCTGGGCACATCAAGTCCTGTATGGACAGCCTCATCTGGGCACATCAAGTCCTGTATGGACAGCTTCATCTGGGCACATCAAGTCCAGTATGGACAGCTTCATCTGGGCACATCAAGTCCTGTATGGACAGCTTCATCTGGGCACATCAAGTCCTGTATGGACAGCCTCATCTGGGCACAGCAAGTCCTGTACAGACAGCTTCATCTGGAAACATCAAGTCCTGTATGGACAGCTTCATCTGGGCACATCAAGTCCTGTATGGACAGCCTCATCTGGGCACATCAAGTCCTGTATGGACAGCTTCATCTGGGCCGCCGGTCCGCAGGTGGTCAGAAGAAGTGATACAAAGACCAGCTGAAAACATCACTGAAGAAGTGTTGTATCGACCCCTTGAGACTGGAGCAAGCTGCCATCAACCGTCCCAACTGGCGGGAGACCTGCCAGAGGTACAGAACAGCTGGAAACTGCAAGGAATGTGAGAAAACAAACAGAAAAGACGAAGGAGACACACAACCATGCTGCAACCACGGTTGCGTCACAACCAGACTTCATGTGCCCAACGTCCAACGATGAAGAACTGGACTCTACAGTCACCAAAGAACACCCCGTCAACGAGGAAGGGGGTCATCATCGGACTCGATGGACTACCAGCAAGAAGGCAAGTGTGTGTGGAGGGGGGTGCATGGCTGCAAAGACTGAGAGAGAAAACAGACAAACACACGGTTGGGGGGAGAGGATAAGACACAGGCGGAGGTGAGAAGGAGGAAGTTCGCTTGTCCTGTTCACCACCTGCATACCTTCTGTAAATATGTGCAGTACATGCATTGCTGGAAATGTCCGGGAGGGTCAGGTGCAGCGTTAGCCTTTAGAATACCAGCTGTTGTGCCCTTGAGCAAGCCTATGCAGCAGCAGTACGACAAATTATTCGTGCACACGTGCTCAGTTCACACTTCTCCCTGGATACACAAACACAAATAAATAAACAGGTTCGAAGTTTAAGACGATTCACCACAATATTTATGAGCTTTCGCACCAAAATCAAGTGAAATTCTTCTCAAAGCAACATTAAATGGACTAATATGATAATACCAGCTCACAGGTGCACATGATACTCCATCCACTGACTGACTGATATGGATTCATGCGGTAATTTCAGTCTCATCTTGCAGGCATTTGACGCAAAAGGAGAGAGGAAAGTGTTCTTTCTTGTTTTTATGAACATATGTCATTTACCAATTATACATTATATATATGATAACACAATTATAAAATGCACACAATGTATGTTTTGGGTACAAACATAGGCTAAGTGGTGAAAATTAAATCCCTTTTTAGTCACGTCACGATAATCTGCCTTCTTCTGAAACTGCAGAAACTGAAGACGTCCCTGGGTGGAGGAACGACAAAGCACCTGTTTCAGTTTGACCGCGCGTACGAGAAGTTCTGCTGCTCCTGCACAATGACATCTGACGGAGGAGAGGGGAAATGGAGGTGCGTGTGTGTGTGTGAAGCGGTAGGGGAGGTGCTAGGTTGTGAGGGTTAGGGGTGTCCCACTGTGTCAAAAAGGGGGTGGGGGTGGGGGGACCCCTCCCCTCCGTGTAGACAAAAAAACAAAAAAAGCGGAGATGAAAAATGGACGATGAAGGAGTGCAGGATGAGGTGGCTTTGTTCTCCTGGAGGGACGAGTGCACCGTTGGAGGGACGGCCAACTCTTACTGGGAGATCACACCACGGCCCAGACCCCCCACCCCTCCTCTTTATCTCCCTTTCTTTTTCAAAATGTCCCCTCTTTTGTTTTGCCTTGCTCTCTCTCTCTTTTCTTTTATTCTTGCTCTTATGATGCTTTCTGTTTTTCTCACCTCGCACCTCCTTCTTGCTATTCCCCCTTTTCCCCCATCTATGTCCACCATCACTTCCTCACATTCATTATGTTCTCTCGTTACATCTATCTATCTATCGATCTATCCCACCTTTCTATCTATCTATCCCCCCCTCTCTCTCTCTATCTATCTATCTATCTATCTATCTATCTATCTATCTATCTATCTATCCCCTCTCTCTAACGCTCTCTCTCTCTCTCTCTCTCTCTCTCTCTCTCTATCTATCTATCTATCTATCTATCTATCTATCTATCTATCTATCTATCTATCTATCCCTCCCTCTCTTTATCTATCTATCTGTCTATCTGTCTATCTATCTATCTATCTATCTATCTATCTATCTATCTATCTATCTATCTATCTATCTATCTATCTATCTATCTATCTATCCCCCCTCTCTTTATCTATCTATCTGTCTATCTATCTATCTATCTATCTATCTATCTATCTATCTATCTATCTATCTATCTATCTATCTATCTATCTATCTATCTATCTATCTATCTATCTATCTATCTATCTATCTATCTATCTATCTATCTATCTATCCCCCCTCTCTCTCTCTATCTATCTATCTATCTATCTATCTATCTATCTATCTATCTATCTATCTATCTATCTATCTATCTATCCCCTCTCTCTAATGCTCTCTCTCTCTCTCTCTCTCTATCTCTATCTATCTATCTATCCCCCCTCTCTCTATCTATCTATCTATCTATCTATCTATCTATCTATCTATCTATCCCCCTCTCTCTCTATCTCTATCTATCTAGCTATCTATCCCCTCTCTCATTTATCTATCTATCTATCTATCTATCTATCTATCTATCTATCTATCTATCTATCTATCTATCTATCTATCTATCTATCTATCTATCTATCTATCTCTCTATCCCCCTCTCTCTCTATCTCTATCTATCTATCTATCTATCTATCTATCTATCTATCTATCTATCTATCTATCTATCTATCTATCTATCTATCTATCTATCTATCTATCTATCTATCTATCTATCTATCTATCCCCCCCCCCTCTCTCTATCCCTCCTCTCTCTCTCTCTTTCTATCTATAGGCTAGCTATATTTTCCACCACACACCTATCCATTCACACCTCCCGCTATCCGTTACTCCATCTTTACCTACTTTTTTTTTCAATCACCTCTTTCTCCAACTCCTATTGGGACTGGCATGGGATCCACTGATATCCCAAAGACAAACCCACCACGCCACCCACACACACACACACACACACACACACACACACACACACACACACACACACACACACTCTCGTGCTGCCAGAATGTGACAGGGACACCTTGGATGGTGTCAAAAACAGGGAAGAGTGAGCGGCAGATGAGTGATGGAGGGGAATGGATAGAAGGAGAGAAGGATGCAATGATGGAAACATATTAGGTGAAATCCGTTATGGCTAAAACAGAAAAGTGCACCAGACTACTCTAGAAAAATAAAACAGCTTTCATGACAAGACGGTTGGTCAAGTCAGCAGCCCTAACCTTTGGCTCTGGACAACCCAAAGGGACACAAATGTCAAAAATAATTGTCCAAAATTATTTCTGACACTGCAAAAGTTTTAAAAGCTTTCCTCTCATCCGTCTTGTATGTAATGTCAATAGTAAACCTTGCTGAAACCTTTTCTGTTTTTTTTCCATCAGTACTTTGACTTGGATCTCAAATAAAAAGGTTGCAGGTCAGCGCTCGGTGCCCCAGATGCAGAAAAACCAGGACCGATGTGGTCACAGAAACACTACGGAACACAATTCACCGGCGAGATCCTACATTCCACCTTAAGGAGTACGTCAGTGCACGCTCGAGTGCGTTTTATGAGGGCGAAACGATGGAAGACGCCGGGCCTGGGTGAAACCTCAATGCCTCTGCACAAACGCCAGATCTGCGTTTCATGCAGCAAATCTGCCAATCTGCACACCTCCTGGCTGAAGGTCTGCAGCAGTCCCGCATGCTTACGTGTCAAAACGCTTTTGCCCACACACACGCACACACACACGCACACACGGTCAAAAAGCATGAGTATTACCGCCCCCGTGAATCCCCCACCACCACTACAAACAATTCTGCCCATCCATTGCTGGTGTTATATACTGTGAAGCATCACTTAAACCATGACCCCCTCATGCAAACCCATACCAACACACTGCGTGGGGACGCGGCGATCACTGTGGCGCCACATCAAACCATTTCATCATATTTCTGTCTCACACTGCGTCCACTCGGGGCCTCGGTGCATCCGCCATCACTTGTTCGCATTAGCGCGGGAAGCAGGGGGAGTTGGGGGGGGCTATAGCTCCCCCTAGTGATGGGTGAGCCCCCCCCCCCGGTAGTGGCAGGTGGCTGTGTAACATCTGAGACTCAACAGTATGCCTAACTTTTCCTAACGCACAAATGCAAAATAAAGAAATAAAGAGAGTAAACGCTCCATTCCAAATCTGCTACACACACGCGCCTTACAAACAAAACAATGACGTCATACTGTAGCGACCGGGGGAGGCGGTCGCTCGGACCGTCGGCGGTTCTGCGCTGGGCTGAGCGCAATGGCTGATGGGACAGTTAATGTACGATTTAGAACTGTGTTTTTTAATGATGTGGTGTTGAGGTTGCGGTTATTCTTGTGTTGTTGTTTTGGGGGTTCGACTCAGACTAAGTAGGACCGTGACTGGGACTGATGTCGCCACTTTGGGACATGGGGGGGGGGACGGGACTCGTTACGTTGTTGTCCATTCTGGCCGGTGTGTATAAAAGAGCACTTCCAGGGTCGTGCGGTATAATGGGGCACGGGAGTTGGGATTAAAAAGAGGTCTCTGCCTCTCGACTCCTTCTCCCCGGCGTTTTACCCCCCCCCCCCGCCCCACTGAAAACAGCATCCAGCGCACCCGCTTGTCTGGAGACTTAGTGAGGCGGAGAGACAAAATGGACGGAGGGATGGACAAGCAGGAAGAGAGGCAGATGAACAGACAGGAGGTCGGACAGACAGGCAAAGAGAGAGAGAAAGAGAGAGAGAGGCAGAGAATTTGAACAACTCTGAGAGAGAATGAGCGAGAGAGAATGAGAGCGACAGAGAGAAAGAGAGAAAGGAATGAGAGAGAGAGGAGAGAGAGAGGGGAGAGGTGCTTATGGCATTTCATGGTCTCCATCATAAACACACAACACATTGTGGCGTATGATTGCATGCTGCCATTAACGATGTTGAAATAATAACCATCGTGCCGCCATTCACGGTGATTTCTTTACAGTATTATGCAGTGAATAACTGAGCACTTGCAATGATAACAATGTCTCTGTCACATCCGAATCCGCACAAAACATTGCATGGCACATTTTAATTGCATAATGCTTCGGATAGAAGTTTCCCATAACAAGTGTTTACATTTATGTCAGTACCATGGCAACTGAATGCACTGAGATAGCGAATGAAAGGTTTGTGCAAAGTGCATCACAAAATATTATAATAATAATAATTTCAAGTTTTGTCCCTGAAAATACACCATATTGTAATTCTGCACAAAGGGTGACCATTATATTGGTAACGATCATGTCATCGTGATCTTAAATGCATTACTTCTAGACACATTTACTTCAGCTACACTGAGCTTTACCATTTAATTACCTTATTACTGTAGTGTGTGTGTGTGTGTGTGTGTGTGAGAGAGAGAGAGAAAGAGAGAGAGAGAGAGAGAGAGAGAGAGAGAGAGGGAGAGAGAGAGAGAGAGAGAGGCAGAGGAAATAAGGCAAACGTGTGTGTTTAATACCCTGATAACCCCTATTACTTTCCATGCTTTTAACTCCAGCTTCTTGCCCGGCTGAGCGACAGCAAAGCTCGCCGCTAAATGACGGCCCCGGGCCTTTCTTTCCGTGCACGGCTACAGGGGCGGGCCGCGGAGGTAAAGCTCTGGAATTCAATTTCAATTAAAGGAAGGGGAGAGGAGGAAGCCCTAATTGATTGTCGTTATGGCAGAGTGCTGCATGGGGAGGCTGGCTGAGACACACACACACACACACACATATAAAACACACATGCATGCATGCATGTGCACGGGCATACACACATAAACACACTTGCACACACATGCATGCACGTGCACAGGCATACACACACGACTGCCCTACTTTCTCCTAGACTGATTATACTAACAGTTTTGTTTTCCAGCCTATGTGGCAGAATTAGCAGGGGTCAGTTTCTGTTAACGTTATCGTGCATCGTAGGCTCTTTATCAATATATCACAGTTACATCAAATGGCGGTGGAGATGGTAACGGATGATATTCACGCACACATCACAAGCTGGTTCTTGACAAAGTGCACAACGCTGCCAGCCGTGACGTACCCTGGTTCCGGCATGAAGGTGGCTAACAACAATGACCGCAATGAACGAAAACTGCTTCACCGTCTAGTTCAGAGTACCGGGGCAGGACTGTTTCTGGTAAACTAAAAAAACAAAAAGGCCAGTGGACTCCGGACGGGTTCAGCAGCCGGCTGAGTTTTGATGTGACGTAACTGAGATAGTTAGCTTGTGG
>JAJHIY020001535.1:622500-627500 GCA_022114975.2 Lampris megalopsis | reverse complement strand
CACACACACACACACACACACATGCACACGCACACGCACACGCACACACACACATACACAAATTACAGGAACTGAAAAGAGAATGTCGAAATGAAACGGGGGGGGGGGTGAATAATTTTAATGGTTTTGTACTTTGCATAATTGTGATGGGAGAGGAATAAATAGAATTGCGTGGAGGAGGACAAATTATGAAAATCCTCCAAGTCCCTGAGCTCAGGAAATGGAATAATAAGTTAAAGTTACGTGGCAAAGTTCTGAAATAATGTGAAAAATTACATTTGAAAGGCAACACGGTTGTTCGTGTGTCCAGGCAAGGGGACATCTGTTAAAAGGGAGCATCGACGCCGTGAAGATTTGTGCCTCCGTGTTGGGAGGTGTTCATCCTGCGTAGCTAGCCTACGCCAGACTCCACCAGCCCCCTCATTAGACAACAGCTCATGGTATTCTAGTGATCTGGAGTCATGTGAACTGGCCAATGCTAAGCCCCGCCCCCTTTTACACTGATACTCCAATCACAGCTCAGCAACCGCTGCCAATCACCCATAACCTCAATTAGCTTTACCGGGCGCCGCGTGACCGACCCATACGGGTCAATGAGGTCACATGTGCCAGGACGTGTCAGCGTGACTGACACCTGGTATCCAGATATCGGATAAGTAAATCAAATGACGTATAACCGTTGAATTGAGGATTTTGGGGTGTCCAGGTAGCGGTCTATTCCATTGACTACCAACACGGGGATCGCCGGTTCAAAGCACTAGCGCTTCCTCTGGTCGGTCGGGGCGCCTGTTCGGGGGGGGGGGGCTGGGGGGGGGGAAGCGTGATCCTCCCACACGCTACGTCCCCCTGGTGAAACTCCTCACTGTCAGGTGAAAAGAAGCGGCTGGTGACTCCACGTGTATGGGAGGAGGCATGTGGTAGTCTGCAGCCCTCCCCGGATCGGCAGAGGGGGGTGGAGCAGCGACCGGGACGGCTCGGAGGAGTGGGGTAATTGGCCGGATACAACTGGGGAGAAATCCCCCCCCCAAAAAAAGGCGTGCCAGAACGTGTCAGCATGACTGACACCTGGTATCGGGACATGAGGTAAGTAAATCAAATGAGGCACTACCGTTGAGGTGAGGATTTTACAGCTGCTGTCCTGAGTATTACCCATCATGCTAGCACTAGCGCTACTACATATACTGCTATACTACTGAAACTCCATTAGTACCTACGTATGTATTTTACAACAATTCCATGCTAAGACATAACTTCATAATATCTCTAGCGTAGATAAAGAGCTAAGACATGGATGAATCAAAAGCAACAGCATTTTTCTTATTCAAAAATGACAAAGTTCCTCTGCTAGTTTTACAAAGGGTCACTTCCACGTGGGCGTGGGTCCGCCGAGTGTACCAGACCTAGAACGGAGTTCCTCCCACCATCAAAAAGACATGCATGTTAGGATTAATACTCCTGCCTGGGCCCCTGAGCAAGGCAATGGAAAGAAGAACTGGAGTTGTGTGTGTGTGTGTGTGTGTGTGTGTGTGTGTGTGTGTGTGTGTGTATAATATATAATATGTGATACTGAAATGATCCTGCACACTGTGAAATTTGTACAAAATGATCCTTTTTGTGACGTTATGCTAACTTGACTCTCCCCAGACACATTTTTTTGGTCTGTTTTAGGGTTGGGGTCGGGGTGAGACGGTTAGCTTTGGAGAGTTAGCGTTTGCGTTATCTTCCGGTAAAGTACGCGCAACGAATTTGAAAAGCTGTAAGTGGGCGAGAAGAGCGCAGGCCACCTACTTGGACTCCTGTTGCTTTTGCCAAGTGCGGATCCAGCGTCGACACGACGGCGGTCCATCTTAATCAGAGAGCACACACTGGAGAGACATGAGAGATAAGGAACATGAGAGGAGGACAGAGAGACAGACAGATGGGGGGGGGGGATAAAGTGAAAAATTTCATTCAGTCTAAATAAACCCATGAGGACAAGACACGTGCATGAGGGGGCCGGGGCGCCCTGTGAGGGTAGCTTTGTCATGTGCAGGGCTTAATGTTCATGTTTTCAGCCTTGGGAAGGAGGACAGGAGGTGAGATACCGTCTAATGTCTGGAATAAGATATTTTTACCACCTCTTACCTTTTCAACAGAGATGGCTCTTCACTAGTCAAAGTGCGTGTGCGTCAAAGCTCTCAGAAGGGACCCTGGGACCCTCCTCGCCAGTGAGAGCTTTTAGCTCTTCTTCGCTAATGTCCTGAATAATGGCATCTTGATGGAGAGAGACAAAGAGAGGAGGGAAAGAGAGAGGGAGAAAGAGGACTAGGAAAGAGGGAAATCAAGAGACGGAGACAGGGACAGAGAGAAAGAGAGAGGGGTGGGGGGGGGGTGAATGAGTGGCAAAAAAAGGCAACAGCTGGGGAGGGGGGAGAGATGGGAAGAAGGTCAGGGAGAGAAGCCCTCGCATTGGTCTTTCCTTACGTACACTCCTCCACCTGTAATAACCCCACCATTATTTTCCTCTCTCCCCCACCCCATTTTCCTTCCTTCTTCCACTCTCTCTCTGTCCCGTTGTTCTCAGCATAATGCTCTTACAGGGAAGTTTACCTGCCTCTCCTCTCGCAAGGCACGAACAAACCTCACTCTGTGGGCCTGCACATGCGCACATGCATATGCATTTGTGTGCGTGTGTATGTGCGTGCACGTGTATGTTCGTGCATGTGTGTGCATTTGTGTGCATGTGTATGTGCGCACGTGTATGGTCGTGCGTGCATGTGCAAACGTGCATGCATATGTATTAGTGTGTGTGTGCATGCGCGCATGTATGTGTGTGCTTCTGTATTTTATGTGTGCGCACATGCATGTGTGCATGTGTGCGTGCGTGCATGTTTGTGCATGTGCGTGCATGAGTTCCCACCCATCACCTCTGATCTCTTGACTATGACTGATGCATATTGACATTTAAAATGACTCTCTTTCTCTCCCTCTCTCTCCCTCTCTCTGTTTGTTTCTGAGGTTACAGCGGTTTTACTGCGATAAAACACTTGTCAATAGTTTTTTGTGACTCTGACCTAAAGCAGACTTTGTTTGCTACACAGGCAGCATAATTTGCATCCTCGCTGTGATTTATGATATGCAGAAATCGGAATTAGGCCTGTAGGTCAACCTGAAACCCAGAATAGTTGGTTTCTAATAATCAGTGTTCGAAATATGAGACCTGATGTATACATATATAATATATATATATATGCCATCCACATCCCTGTGCACAAAGTGATGATTTCTAAAAGGAGTACCGCTATTCTGCTCGAGATGTTGCAGCAGCAGTCTGTTTTGTTGACTTGCCTCCCCCCTTTTCTCCCCGATTGTATCCGGCCAATTACCCCACTCTCCCGAGCCACCCCGGTCGCTGCTCCACCCCCTCTGCTGACCCGGGGGGGGGGGCTGCGGACTACCACATGCCTCCTCCCATACATGTGGAGTCGCCAGCCGCTTCTTTTCACCTGACAGTGAGCAGTTTCACCAGGGGGGCGTAGCGCGTGGGAGGACCACGCTATTCCCCCCAGTTCCCCCTCCCCCCCGAAAAGGCGCCCCGACCGACCAGAGGAGGCGCTAGTGAAGCGACCAGGACACACACCCACATGCAGCTTCCCACCCGCAGACACGGCCAACTCTGTCGGGACGCCCGACCGAGCCGGAGGTAACACGGGGATTCGAACCGGCGATCCCTGTTGGTAGGCAACGGAATGGACCGCCGCGCCCCCCCCCCCCGGACGCCAAATGCTGAACTTAGTTCTTATCCATTTTCAGCATTTTGCATCAAAATTGAGATTGAAACGAGTTACAAAGCAAGAACTTGTGTACTGCGAAATGATTGACAGCAGCAAATTAGACCACGCGGCAGCACATTTTCAGCATCAGGGTGGTGGGCGTTGCACCCACACACACACACACACACACACACACACACACTTCATTAACTGGTAATGAGGCCAACAGCAAGGCCACAGCCACGCTGCTGTCTGACAACGCAGGTGGTTAATACACGTGTTTCTGCCCCCCCACCCCCCACTCCCACTCCCACTCCCACACACTGGCACCGGAAACCACTTGGAAACCCCGTGACCCCTTTCCCTCGTGCTCCCGCCTCCCTTCATCGTTTTCGCACGCATCAAGACGCATCCCTCTTTTGCTGGTGACGTGGCCCGTGCAGAGGGCCGTCGGTTCGGACCCCGACATTGCTTTGGTGACGGAGGAGCTCTCCGCCCGCCCGCCGCGCCTCCGCTGCTACACCACTCGCTTCTCCCGCGTCGGGCTTTGTCATGGCGCGGTTTGGTGACTAGACCCTGTCGCGTTAACACGGCTTTTGTTGGCTGTGACTAAAACCTCCGGCGCCGGCATTCGGTTTGTGACGTCACCGTGGGACGCCACCCTTCAGCCCGCTCCATCGGTGGAGCCGCTGGGGAAACTGGGCAAGAACGTGCACGCACACGCACGCACACGCATCTGTGCGTCTCTCAATCAGTCTTGCTTTTAATCGCACGCACACACGCACATAAACACGCGTGCACGCACACGCACGCACACGCATCGGTGCGTCTCTCAATCAGTCTTGCTTTTAATCGCGCACACGCACGCACACAAACACGCGTGCACTCACACGCACACGCATCTGTGCGTCTCTCAATCAGTCTTGCTTTTAATCGCACACACACACAAACACGCATGCGCGCACACGCACGCACACGCACATCCCCGTCTGTCTGTCTCTCTTACATACACTCACACTCCCCGTTTCTCTCTTTATAACTTACACCCACACTATCATGTCTGTGAGTCACTCAGTCACTGTTACACTCGTACACATGCACTCTTTGTACCCACCCCTTTGTCGCCCCCCTCCCCCCCCCCCCCCACACACACACACACCTAAACAGACAAACGAGTGTCAGCAGGGTTCATTGCCACATCAGGCAAGTAAACAGAGGCAGTCAGAAGAATGAATGATGAACACATTT
>JAJHIY020001535.1:605000-620000 GCA_022114975.2 Lampris megalopsis | reverse complement strand
GACTCGCGACTCGTTATTCGGTCGAGAAAAAAAACACAAACAAAAATAAATAAATAAATAAATAACTGAAAGTATAAGCAACATTGTATTTACGTATTAATGCATAATTACGAGACGTCAATTACGGCGTGCATGCCAAACAATAGGCAAGAGATCGTTAGGGAGCGCAGGGCCCCGTGTACCTCCGCATGCACCGGGGGGGGGAGGAGGAGGGGGGGGAGGACCTGCGTGGCACGGGACGCACACCTCCGTCTCCTCGGGCGGAAATGCCTCTTGGTATTTTTGGAATTGTGTGTTTGTTTTTTGTAATGCCGGAAACGCAACGTTTCCTACAAGCGCTCCGCTGCGGCGCAGTTCATGAAATAATTGCGCTACTTCATGTAAACGCCTTGTATGGCTGCGCGTAATTATCCATCCATAGCGGAGGGGAGGAGGGAGGAGGGGGGGCGGCACATTTTGGATAATTAGCGCTTGTAATTAATATTGCCTCGTTTGTGTGTCTATAACAGCCCCGGAGGGTTTGGCGAGAATAGCGCGATCGATTAAGGGGGGTAAACCCCCCCCAAAAAACAAACCCGTCTACTATTTGAGCGACTTGGTTCGGCCAGACGTCCCCCGATTGCTCCCCCAGCCTCCCCCTCGGGGAGGAGGAAAGTATTCGGACCCTGATTGTTCCGATACATCTGCAGCAGCAGTTTCGGACCAATGCACGCGGTGTGGGAAATGTTCGCACGCGGCTGCACGTCAATCCGTCCGTCCTATCAAACCCCAGGCGCGCGGCTCGCACGAGGCGCGTCCTGAGACGCCTGCACGGATATTCAATATTTAGATGGCGTGAAAATCCCATCCGCCTTTCCACCTCCCTGCGTCATCACCATCACCATCATCACCATCATCATCATCACCACCATCATCATCACCACCATCATCAGCATCATGTCCTGCAGGCCGGAGATCAAACAGCGCTGCAAACAAAACAAAAAACAAAAGAAAGAAAGCAAGAAAGCAAGAAAGCAAGACAGAAAGAAAGCAAGAAAGACAGAAAGCAAGACAGAAAGAAAGCAAGAAAGAAAGAAAGCAAGACAGAAAGCAAGACAGAAAGCAAGAAAGCAAGACAGAAAGAAAGCAAGACAGAAAGCAAGACAGAAAGAAAGCAAGAAAGCAAGAAAGACAGAACGCAAGAAACACAGAAAGCAAGAAAGCAAGAAAGACAGAAAGAAAGCAAGAAAGAAAGAAAGCAAGACAGAAAGAAAGCAAGACAGAAAGCAAGAAAGCAAGACAGAAAGAAAGGAAGACAGAAAACAAGACAGAAAGAAAGCAAGAAAGCAAGAAAGACAGGACGCAAGAAAGACAGAAAGCAAGAAAGCAAGAAAGAAAAGAAAGCAAGAAAGAAAGAAAGCAAGACAGAAAGCAAGACAGAAAGCAAGAAAGAGAGAAAGAAAGCAAGAAAGCAAGAAAGACAGAACGCAAGAAAGACAGAAAGCAAGAAAGCAAGAAAGACAGAAAGCAAGAAAGCAAGAAAGCAAGACAGAAAGAAAGCAAGACAGAAAGCAAGACAGAAAGCAAGACAGAAAGCAAGAAAGACAGAAAGAAAGCAAGAAAGCAAGAAAGACAGAACGCAAGAAAGACAGAAAGCAAGAAAGCAAGAAAGACAGAAAGCAAGAAAGCAAGAAAGCAAGACAGAAAGAAAGCAAGACAGAAAGAAAGCAAGACAGAAAGCAAGACAGAAAGAAAGCAAGACAGAAAGAAAGCAAGAAAGAAAGAAAGCAAGACAGAAAGCAAGAAAGCAAGACAGAAAGAAAGCAAGACAGAAAGCAAGAAAGACAGAACGCAAGAAAGACAGAAAGCAAGAAAGCAAGAAAGACAGAAAGAAAGCAACAAAGAAAGAAAGCAAGACAGAAAGAAAGCAAGACAGAAAGCAAGACAGAAAGAAAGCAAGAAAGCAAGAAAGACAGGACGCAAGAAAGACAGAAAGCAAGAAAGCAAGAAAGACAGAAAGAAAGGAAGAAAAAAAGAAAGCAAGACAGAAAGCAAGACAGAAAGCAAGAAAGACAGAAAGAAAGCAAGACAGAAAGCAAGACAGAAAGAAAGCAAGAAAACAAGAAAGACAGAACGCAAGAAAGACAGAAAGCAAGAAAGCAAGAAAGACAGAAAGCAAGAAAGCAAGAAAGCAAGACAGAAAGAAAGCAAGACAGAAAGAAAGCAAGACAGAAAGCAAGACAGAAAGAAAGCAAGACAGAAAGAAAGCAAGACAGAAAGCAAGACAGAAAGAAAGCAAGACAGAAAGAAAGCAAGACAGAAAGAAAGCAAGAAAGAAAGAAAGCAAGACAGAAAGCAAGAAAGCAAGACAGAAAGAAAGCAAGACAGAAAGCAAGAAAGACAGAACGCAAGAAAGACAGAAAGCAAGAAAGCAAGAAAGACAGAAAGAAAGCAACAAAGAAAGAAAGCAAGACAGAAAGAAAGCAAGACAGAAAGCAAGACAGAAAGAAAGCAAGAAAGCAAGAAAGACAGAACGCAAGAAAGACAGAAAGCAAGAAAGCAAGAAAGACAGAAAGAAAGCAACAAAGAAAGAAAGCAAGACAGAAAGAAAGCAAGACAGAAAGAAACAAAGAAAGAAAGCAAGACAGAAAGAAAGCAAGAAAGCAAGAAAGACAGAACGCAAGAAAGACAGAAAGCAAGAAAGCAAGAAAGACAGAAAGAAAGCAAGACAGAAAGAAAGCAAGACAGAAAGAAAGCAAGACAGAAAGCAAGACAGAAAGAAAGCAAGACAGAAAGAAAGCAAGACAGAAAGAAAGCAAGACAGAAAGAAAGCAAGAAAGCAAGAAAGCAAGACAGAAAGAAAGCAAGAAAGCAAGACAGAAAGAAAGCAAGACAGAAAGAAAGCAAGAAAGCAAGACAGAAAGAAAGCAAGACAGAAAGAAAGCAAGACAGAAAGAAAGCAAGACAGAAAGAAAGCAAGACAGAAAGAAAGCAAGAAAGCAAGAAAGACAGAAAGCAAGAAAGACAGAAAGCAAGACAGAAAGAAAGCAAGACAGGAAGAAAGCAAGAAAGACAGAAAGCAAGACAGAAAGAAAGCAAGACAGAAAGAAAGCAAGAAAGACAGAAAGCAAGAAAGCAAGAAAGCAAGAAAGACAGAAAGCAAGAAAGCAAGAAAGCAAGAAAGACAGAAAGCAAGACAGCAAGAAAGCAAGACAGAAAGAAAGCAAGACAGAAAGAAAGCAAGACAGAAAGAAAGCAAGAAAGCAAGACAGAAAGAAAGCAAGACAGAAAGAAAGCAAGACAGAAAGAAAGCAAGACAGAAAGCAAGACAGAAAGAAAGCAAGACAGAAAGAAAGCAAGAAAGCAAGACAGAAAGAAAGCAAGAAAGCAAGAAAGCAAAAGACAGAAAGAAAGCAAGACAGAAAAAAAGCAAGACAGAAAGAAAGCAAGAAAGCAAAAGACAGAAAGAAAGCAAGAAAGAAAAAGACAGAAAGAAAGCAAGACAGAAAGCAAGACAGAAAGAAAGCAAGAAAGCAAGAAAGCAAGACAGAAAGAAAGCAAGAAAGCAAGAAAGCAAGACAGAAAGAAAGCAAGACAGAAAGAAAGCAAGAAAGCAAGAAAGCAAGACAGAAAGAAAGCAAGAAAGCAAGAAAGAAAGAAAGCAAGAAAGCAAGAAAGCAAGACAGAAAGAAAGCAAGACAGAAAGAAAGCAAGAAAGAAAGAAAGCAAGACAGAAAGAAAGCAAGAAAGCAAGAAAGCAAGACAGAAAGAAAGCAAGAAAGCAAGAAAGCAAGACAGAAAGAAAGCAAGACAGAAAGAAAGCAAGACAGAAAGAAAGCAAGACAGAAAGAAAGCAAGAAAGCAAGACAGAAAGAAAGCAAGACAGAAAGAAAGCACGACAGAAAGAAAGCAAGACAGAAAGAAAGCAAGAAAGCAAGACAGAAAGAAAGCAAGAAAGCAAGACAGAAAGAAAGCAAGAAAGCAAGACAGAAAGAAAGCAAGACAGAAAGAAAGCAAGACAGAAAGAAAGCAAGACAGAAAGAAAGCAAGAAAGCAAGACAGAAAGAAAGCAAGAAAGCAAGACAGAAAGAAAGCAAGAAAGCAAGACAGAAAGCAAGACAGAAAGAAAGCAAGACAGAAAGCAAGAAAGACAGAAAGAAAGCAAGAAAGCAAGACAGAAAGAAAGCAAGAAAGCAAGACAGAAAGAAAGCAAGACAGAAAGAAAGCAAGAAAGCAAGACAGAAAGAAAGCAAGAAAGCAAGAAAGCAAGTTGGGGATTTATTTGATCGGGTTTCTCCCACCACCGCGTTGCAGCGCGACTGCGCGGCGCAAACGCCCTTTTCACCAACTCCGCTACGACACGTCTCGTCCGGCAGGACGCGCGTCCACACACACACCGCCGTAGAACGCACACTGAAAAACCTCGTCCCGGACCGGACCCCGTGTCAAGGCTTGCCGGAAGAGAGGGGGTACAGAGGGGGGTACGTGACTGACGTGGGTGGGCTACGGCGCCCACCGGCCTCCCCGGAGGCCTCCGGGTGGTCGTTTCGTTTCCAAACGCCGACGCGTACGGTAGCTGCCTGTCCCTGCGTGTGCGGCTGCGCGGCAGGCCTGCAGCGCACCGCAGGGCGTCCGAGAGGACGGACGGACGGACGGACTCCGCGTCTCCAGTGGCGCAGGGTTGCTCCACATGGCGCGCTCTTTGCGCGCAGCAACTAGAACTGAACTTTTAATAGATTTCCGAGCCGAGCTGAAGAGCGACGAGAGGCGACTGACGCATATTTATCAGCGCCATTTGTCAGCCGAGTGTGCGGACGGAAATGAGAGGCGTGGGGTAAATGAGCACGCGAGGCATTTGACGTCGCGACGCTCAAGGCGGCGGAGGGTCTATGAGAGGAGTTGGGCGCAGGGAGCCAGATGCGGCCTCTCTCGGCGCGGCGCTCCTCGAATAGCATGAAAACCCACAAATCGACCGATCGTGTGCACAACTGAGTTGACTGATTGGCCGACTAAAGAGCGCACGTGGAGCTTTTCCTCATTTGAGGGGTCTCGAATTAAAGCCCCTCGATACATGCCCACGTCTCCGTTGCACGGCGCGAGGAGGACGCGCGCTTTGCGTTCACGGTGCCAGAGGCGGAGCGCACGGCGGCAGGTTTGGTCCGCCAACAGTGACCATCTCTCCTCCTCCTCCTCCTCCTCCTCCCCCTCCCCCTCCTCTCTCCGTTTCTCCGGTCTGGAGGTGCGGCGGGTTTTGTGCTCCTTCTAAAACGTCCTCCGGCCCCCGGCCCCCCCCTCCCTTATTGGTCAGGTGCGGCCGTTACATCACTCCGGGGCGATGACGCCACGTCTTCCCGCGTCCTTCAGGCGCGTCTTCAAGTGATTTCCGCTTGGTCCGCCGGCGACCGAGCAGCACCGCAACCGAGCGCTCTCCGTCTCTCTCCCTCTCTCTCCGTCTCTCTCCCTCTCTCTCCGTCTCTCTCCGTCTCTCTCCGTCTCTCTCCGTCTCTCTCCCTCTCACACACACACTCCCATTCTCTCTCCATCTCACTTCCCATCCCCAGAGGAGAGAGGCGCAAAAGAGCTCCCGGATTCTCTCTCTCTCTCTTGCGCTCTCTGCTCGCCCCCCCCCTCGCTCTCAGTTCGCCTCTCTCTCTCTCTCTCTCTCTCTCTCTCTCTCTCTCCCTTTCTCTCTCGCTCTCTCCCTCCCTCGCTCTCAGTTCGCCTCTCTCTCTCTCTCTCTCTCTCTCTCCCCCTTTCTCTCTCGCTCTCTCCGTCTCTCGCACTCTCAGTTCGCCGTAGAAAATTACGGCGCTGATCTCCACGCCGAGCGCGGAAGCTTCTCTCGCGTTTCCTCCCCCTCTCTCTCCCTCTCTCTCCCCCTCTCCGGAGGACCGACTCGCCACACGCCGACTTTGTCCTGCACACGAGGTAAGTAGCTGCTTAATTAGAGCCTATTAGTAGTCGTATTAACGTCATTAATCATTCCCCGTCTTTGTGTTTTGTCATGTAGCGTGTGTGTGCGTGTGCGTGCGTGTGTGTGTCCGAAGCGTCGCTATCAAACTTTTACTTCCACGCAGTGTTCACGCCGACTACCCGCGCGCCCGTGTCGCTCACGTTACCGTAGACTCGCGCAGGAGGCCGCTGATTTGTTCCGTTTTGTTTTGTTTTGTTTTGTTTTTCTGCACGTCGGCGACTTTCTGCAAACGAGATGCTCGCGCGTTTGAACCCGTTACGAGCGTCTCTGCCCTCGGCACGCGCTTTACTCTCACGTCTGCCGGGGCTGCGCGAGCGGCTCCGCCGGGTCCTGTACTGACTTGTACGCGGATCGATACCGTGGCCGTGTGAGCGCGCGGACCCGTTTCCATCTTTACTCATTTGTGTCGGTAGTCTGCTTTACACCGCACCCGCCCCCCCCCACACACTTTTCGTGGTGTGCCCCACGTTTTTGTAGTTTGGAAGCAGCCCACGTCGGTGAGCCCGTGCAGTTCACGCGAGGGGTGCCGTGGCGTTACGGCGTTACTTCCGCCACCGGGAAGTAACGCGTCACAAGTTTCCTCGTGCTGCACCTGACGCGCGCGCGCGCGCGTCAGGTGCAGCAGGAGTTCGCCGAGCTTTTGGGCTCCGGGAACTTCACGTGCGCTCTGCGCGCTCGCGCTAGAAGACGCCGCACGGTGATCTGTTCTCTCGGGGTGCGCAACGACTCGACTTTTCTCTTCTTGCCACGCGGCACGAAGTGCTCCGCTATACACCACTCGCTCTTATAGTGGTCAATCAATACCCCCCACGCACGCGCACACGCACACGCACGCAGCTGATCTATCGCTTCCCATTTCACTTCTCAGCCACACGACGAGTTATTAAGGACCGTCCAACTCGGAATGAAAGCAACTGTATTGGTCGGGACGCGCAGTCTCACTTCTGGTTCCAGCGCTCACCTCAACCTTACCACACGCACACACACACACGCACGCACACACACGCACACACACACACACACGGGCTGCTCTGTAAAGTCTCGCTCCGTGTGCGTCAAACCCACGTTGTCCTCCGGCACAGGCGTCGTGGAGGTGTGAAGGTGTGTGGCTCCCGTCTTCCCCGTCACTCTTCGCCTTCACGGCAGCTTGCTGAGGTGAAGACACGCACAACCCCCCCCCCCCAAAACAAAACAGGCATATCCAAAACCGTTCACACCCTCGACCCGGCCCAAGGCATCCCGGTGTCATCTGATGAACGGGGACAACACTTACTCTATTCTGCTGGGATCACAGGTGACTCGGGTGACGGATCCTGGGCCAGAAAAACGCGCCGTGAACGTGAGCCTGCAACTGAGTTTCAGCAGTGCCAAGTTGTCACCCCAAAAAGTAACCTTTAACCTCTCTCTGTCTCCCTGTCCTCCTGCGTCTGACTGTGTGTGTGTGTGTGTGTGTGTGTGTGTATTGCGGCCTGAACAATGCCGGGGAGCAGCGTGTGTGTGCATGACTCAAGCGGCGTTTGTGCATCACACTGGGTGAACACCGGCCAGTGGCAGCATGCATGTGCAGGGGTTTCACCGTCCACTGCATATTCCCCGTGTAACTCTGAATCTGCCCTTGTGTGAAGTATTGAAAGCTGATCATTTAGTACACGGGCCTCCAGGCAGGGAGAGAGTCCGCTTACTAACCCACCGAGCTCACCTGTGTCCGTGGTTAGGTCCTCATGTGTGTGTGTGTGTGTCTCACCTTCGTCTCGGTCTTAAACATCGGTTTTTAGGGCAACTCTGGCAGAACGGTTTTTCTTTTTCGGGGCTTTCACTGCCGGGCCTACACGTGTTGTCTTGCTTGCCTGGGCACAGAAACACCGCTGTCCAACTGTTGCTGCAAACAGCTTTAATTTGGGACATTTTTCCCTAGTCATGACCCCCCCCCCCCCAAACTAGTTGCAAAACAGATGCAAACATGACATGGAAAACGGTGTGTGTGTGTGTGTGTGTGTGTGTGTGTGTGTGTGTGTGTGTGTGTGTGTGTGTGAGCTTACTGGGTCACTGACAGCAGCACAAGCCGAGACTCATTTGTGACAGAGAGAAAGGCTAGGCTGAAAATGACCTCATGTTTGTGTTTGATGGGTGTGTAGAAATGTCTGTGATTCTCGCTTTCCTCCACGACTTGACGGCTCAGCCGACCAGAACAAGACAAGATCCAGCGGGCTGAAACTGCCTGTGCTTAGAATAGCTTGACTGGGGCCGAGTCTCGGGTATTCGTGTACCCCCCGACCGTGCCCATCGCCCCCCTACAGAAACCGCGTTTGGACGAATTACTCGAGCACTCCCTTCGTTTTCTGAAGGAGTCGTGTCGTTCCCCCGCCGGCCGACACACATCTGAGGCCGGTGTAATTGTGTTACGCCTAGCGGCTCTAGACGAGGGTCGAGCCTGCTTTGCAAAGCCTCCACGATACACCTTCTAGATGTTTCTGGAGCGTCCGCGGAGCAGCGGCCGTGTCGTGCTTCTTCGCCGAGGACCCAAATCCCGCTGGAACCGAATTAAAATAACGACCCTGCATTGGAACGCTTGTTGAGGACGGACGATTCTGGTTTAGACCGCATTTAACGTGACACGCTCGGCTCCTCGACAGGAGCTCGACAGCCAACATTTGTGTATTGCACCTGACAAAAGCAAAATTTGACCCACAACTCAACAATGCAATGCAACAAAATTTTGCAAAAAAAAATAATAATCATGAAATGGCAGCAAAAAATTTGCCTAACACACACACACACACACACACACACACACACTGTTGTATGTTAAGTCAATGCCACAAGACACCTCTTACAAATTATTAAATGGAGTACAACGAATATAAAAACCCTATTTCTTTGTTTTAGTATTTTTTGTGGAGAGTGGTGTGCAGACAAGCTGCCTCTCCTTCACACCACATCCAAACCAGGCTTTACCCACGGGGCGAACCAGGAGGAAATGGGTATTTCAGCTTGTCACAGGCACGAGTTGCTGGTGTGTTACTTCTCTATGGGAACGTCTCGTCTCCATCACCCGTTTTAAACGCCGCAGTATTTCTCGCACCGTGTCTCGTCTTCCCCCCCCCCTGTCCTTTTTAAAGTCTGCATGATCTACGTAGGGGTGTGTGTGCTCGTCTCTCTCTTTTTTTTTCCCACTTTCGACGGCCGTGTTGTGCCGAGCTTCGGTCGCCGTTCCCTGTGCTTCACAAATACCCCAACGTAATGCGATGAAATGTGTTATTTTAGTTATTTCTACCCTCCGATTTGTGTTGCTCCTGCTCAATGGACGCAATGAGCGGTCGACAAAACAACAAAAATTCAATCGGTGTAAGAACAAAAATATTGCTGCATAAAAAAATGTAAAAAAAATTAAATAAACAAAACGGTTTGACGTTTTTTTACGTGGCTCATTTTGGGGGAAGTATTTCTTTTAAATCACAGAAGCTTCGGAGGAAAAATGTGGATATATTCCCCCGCTGACCCCTGTCGAGTCAACAATGTACAGAAATTGTGTGTCTGCTCTCTGTCGTTGACCAGATTCGGCCGAGGCCCCCCTTCACTTTGCCGCATTTGTGTCTGGGAGGCCCATCCCCGCCCCGTCATGTCCCTTTAGCTGCCCTGCGTGATGCCTGATCATGACAGCACCACCCTCCTAACCAGACAGACCAAGCGCCGACGTGTCGACATCGGGGTGAAGCGGACTGTGGGCAGCGCACTATTCACCCACGCCAGGGAGACCCTGCTCAACGCCATGAATCAAACGCACGGCCCCGACCAGGACGGAGACTGCGCGCTGGTCAGTCACGGCCACGGGGGCCACGGGGGCAACGGCGGTGACGGGGAGAAGTCCAACGTCCTGAGGAAGCTGCTGAAGAGGGCCAACTCCTACGAGGACTCCATGATGCCCTTCCCCGGGGCCACCATCATCTCCCAGCTGTTGAAGAATAACATGGGAAAGAACGGAGGGAGCGATTCCGGCTTCCAGGTACAGCCACACACGCACACGCACACACACACACGCACACACACGCGCACACACATGCACACACGCACACACACACACACACACACACACACATGCATGCACTTACATAAATGTACTGATTTAAACACACATATGTACCAACAAGTCTGAATAGAATACATACATATAGGGACATCTGGGTGGCATGGCGCTCTATTCCGTTGACTACCAACACAGGGATCGCTGGTTTGAATCCCCGTGTTACCTCCGGCTTGGTCGGGCGTCCTACAGACACAATTGACCGCGTCTGCAGGTGGGAAGCCGGATGTGGGTATGCGTCCTGGTCGCTGCACTAGCGCCGCCTCTGGTTGGTCGGGGCGCCTGTTCAGGGGGGAGGGAGAAGTGGGGGGAATAGCGTGATCCTCCCACGCGCTACGTACCCCTGGCGAAACTCCTCACGTGTATCGGAGGAGGCATGTGGTAGTCTGCAGCCCCCCCCCTCCCCGGATTGGGCAAAAGGGGTGGAGCAGCAACCGGGACGGCTCGGAAGAGTGGGGTAACTGGCCAAGTACAATTGGGGAGAGAAAAAAGGAGGGGGGGCATACATACATATAAACACAGGGGTCTGTTTGAGGAGGGGGGGTGCAAGGGGGACACCCCCCCTTTCCATTCCCATTTGGTTAAAATGGCAACATGTGACACAGCTTAATAAAGTCTATATTATCCTTAATAAAGGAAGGTTCATTGACATTTAAAGCCTATTCATCCTAAGAGGCGTGCACACTAGCGACATGTTTCTTTCTGAGCTCTCAGACAGTGTCACAATACACTTGGTGTAAGGACATTTTCAGGCCCGTGGCTACAGTTTAAAAGGTGACTTTCTGAAGCCCCCCTCCCCTGTCCGTCACCAGGACGGCGGTCCTCCAGCATCCCCCTTGAAAGGTTTTTACGAGTCAACCGCCGTTTCAATATGACTCACACACTTGTATTCTCGTGCCGTCCTGTAAACGCACAATTTTCAAGTCTCCCCTAATGTTTAAGCATGATATATAATTTCACAAATGTTTCCACCGTGCATTCATTCATTCATTCATCAAACAATAGTTTGACAAATCATCCATCCATATGGAGCGAATTCAGGGGGCAGCCGGGAATCGAACCCGGATAGCCCGGACCACGGGCGACTGCACTAACCAGTCAACTAAAGGATCTGACCCGTTAGCCAAGGGCTAGCGAGTCTAGTCATCCGTGGTCGTTACACTACCCCCCCCCCTTCGGGGAAGCGCGTCCCCGCGCTTCAGCATATCACCTCCCTCACGCCTCTGGGCGCACGTGCTTCCGATGGCCTCGCGGTCTCACCATCCCACTTCTGACACCGACGTAGCGAGGTCAGGGCAGCCGGGAACTGAACCCGGATAGCCCGCACCACGGGCCACTGCACTGACCAGTCAACTAAAAAATCCGACTCGTTAGCCAAGGGCGAGCGAGTCTAGTCATCCGTGGTCGTTACACATACTTCCATTAATCGACCATTTGGTTTATTATTCATTCATTATCTTCATCTGCCCATCCCATTATTCAACCATCAATTGTCCATCTGCTAACTGTATCTTTTCATCCATTCTCTCCTCCATTCTCCAATCATAGGGGAGTGGTACTCTGTCCAGCGGAGGCTCAGAGATCCAGGCAGAGGATGCCTGCAGCAACTCCTCCTCCCGTGACCAGGACAGCCCTTCCGACTGCCTCTCCCCGGGGCCTCCTCTCCCCCCTCCCCCCTCCTCCTTCGGACGGCCTCCCCCACCTGCCGCCAGCCTCAACACCCACCCTCCTCCCCCGCCGCTCTCCCTATCCTCTTTCGACCTGGAAAGGCTGTCTGACGAGCACCTGCGGGCCAAGCGGGCGCGCGTGGAGAACATCATCCGCGGCATGAGCCACTCGCCGCTGGTGCGTCAGAGCCGAGACGGCGGCCACGAGAGCGACAGGAACGGCAGCAAAAGCAATGGCAACGGAAGTGGCACCGCCGGCGGCGGCAACAGCAAAGACCATCGGGGGGAAGACAGTGGCGGCGGCGGCCACAACGGCGGCCACAGCCTTAACCACGGCCACCGCACTTGCCCACCGTCGCTCCTGGGCTCCCCGGGGTCCCGTGGCGGTGCGGCCGTCACGGTCGGCGAAGTGTACCGCGAGAACAAGCGGAAGCAGCGGCTGCCCCAGCAGCAGCACAGCTTCACCCAGCTGGTTTGTACCCGGCAGGAGCAGAGACAGGAGGAGAGACGGCAGCTCAAACTGCAGCTGGAGGACATGCAGGTTGGTCTCTGATGACTCCTCTGAATGGGATCAGGCTTTGAAAAGATGATCCGAGGCGTTTAAGAAATAGTGGAGGGGGGAAAAAATGAAACACACATTCAAAATGCACCCTTCGGTGTTCTGCACTGGTCCAAACTACAGTTGATAAGCGTGTGTGTCAGCTCGTATTGTGCAAATAGCAAATGTGTACAAAAGACACGAACTCTTGCGTGATCAAGTCAAAAGTCCAGAGGATGTTCAGGCACAAACCAGGCAGCACCGTCTAAACTAGATTAAGAGGGAAGAAGGTGTACAGTTACGCAGAGGGCTGCTGAAGGCCTTATAGGTTGGTGTATATACGGGTGAGAGGTGGCGATACTAGAACAACTACACAGTGTACTAGCTGGCAAAACACTGCAGAAAACAACTTGCAAGAAGACACTGCGACACTAGCCAGAGCTGGAAAAGTAGATTTTCTCTTGTGTGCTTTCTTTGTATGTTCAATGCAGGTGTGGTACCTGGTGACCTGTGTGTGACGTTAAGTCTCCACGTACACTTCACAAACCGAACCCTCTCACTCTTTCCCTCAGAAACAGCTCCGGCAACTCCAGGAGAAGTTTTACCAGATCTATGACTCGGAGACAGAGGAAGAGGAGGAGAACGGAGAGAGCGGAGAGCTGGACCGCGGAGGGGAGAGAGAGGAGGATGGCAACCTGTCTGAGGACAGCATCCGCTCTGACGGCCTGGAGGAGCGGCACCGCGAGAGGAGCCGCCGCCGCAGCCACGACGAGCTGTCCGAGCTGGACCCGGGGCTGTTCCTGGACCGGGCCAGAGCCCTCCTCCAAGAACAGGTCCTGATGGACAGAGACATGGATGAGGAAGAAGAAGGCAGGGAGGAGGAGCAGAGGAATGGCGAGAGGGTGATGAAGAGAGGAGGAGCAGCAGGAGCGGGACGAGGAGGAGGGAGGCAGTTGGCGGAGACTCTGAAGCAGGAGCTGAACTGCGCCGTGTCGCAGGTGGTTGACACCGTCGTCAAGGGCTTCTCCTCGCCAAAGCAGACCGCCAGTCATCACCACAGTCACCACGGCAACACACCCACCGCCCCTTCCTCTTCCTCCAACTCCTCCTCCTCCTGCCCGCCGCCCTTTGGCCCCCTCCCCTCCCTCACTCCGGACTCCCGCTTCGGGGGTGGAAGCAGCGCCCTGGCCCTCAGTCTGAATGGCGACGCCAGCCCCGCCCCCAACTACCACTCCTCCAATCAGAGGCTCCACTGCTTCGGTGACGTCATCGTGCCCAGCCCACTGGACTCCTTCAGCGGGCTGAGCAGCCTGCCAACTCCAAACGACCAGACTGAGGCGCTGCCACTAGTGGTGCGCAAGAGCGGTGCTGGAGTGGGCGAGGGCAACAACCCCTCCCTCCCACCACCACCGCCTCCCCCGACGCACCATCCCTCCCTCCACCCATCCCCACTCTCTGCTGCCTCACTTGGGTTCAGCCCGCCGTCTTTTCGCCACCCCTTCCCTCTCCCACTCATGGGCTACCCCTTCCAGAGCCCCCTGGGATCTCACGGCGGCGGGCCCGGCTACCCTCCGGGGCCCAAAGACCACCACCGCTCATCCCCCGACTCCATGGACATGACCCGGGAAACCATCAGCCTCAGAACCAAAATGGCCGCCCTGGGAGGGGGCCATCTCAGCCACCACCTCCACAGGCAGAGCTCCCCGAGCCAACATAGCGGCGGGCCTGAGGGCCTCTCGCTCTCCCTCATCAAGTCCGAATGCGGGGACCTGCAAGACATGGCCGACATATCACCCTTCTCAAGCAGCACCGTATCCTTTATCACGGCGGTGAGGGAGTTTGTTTTATCCAAGCGAGAGATCACGCGTGTGTGTGCGTGTGTGTGTGTGTGTGTGTGTGTGTGTACACCTTCTGTCTAGGTTCGTTTTACTTCTCTATTTCGTGAGGGTAGGGGGGGGTTTTCAAAGCCACAGTCTCACGTACAGACTGTGAGGCGTCTTTAAGGACACGGCACAGGCAGACACAGCACGTCTTTTAATATCAATTAATCTGCATTAATTGGTTCCTGCTCGAGCGCCTGTGTTTCCCCGCCGAGGAGGGAGGATGAAACGGGGCGCGCGGTCCTTGCAAGAGGGGGGAAGATTAAACAGGTTGCACGCTGCTCTCTAATGCCCTTTTAAGTGGGTGCAGCGGGGGGGCATTGCTCAGAGGTGCTGAGAAGGGCTAGTTAGCGCTTACTCCCTCCCCCCCCCACCTCTCTCCCACACACACACACACACACACACACACACACACACCTCTGTTCCCGTCGTCTCAGACACTCTTGTGCTGTTAAGTCCTCTTTCATCACAGAGACTTTGTACATAAACGCTCAAAGCAAATCATATTTCAGAGTGTGCAGAAGGGCGAGTGTTTTTGTGTGCGTCTTTGTGTGCGTGTGCGTCGTAGGTGTGTAGTGAAACCTTGTACATAGGAGCTCAAAGCTAATCATATTTCAAAGAGCATGGGAGTGGAGCAGATGAATGTTTTGCCTCATTTATGAGCGGTGCCTAAATGTGAACTGTGTGTAAACGTGTGCGTGTGTGCGTGTGTGTGCGTGCGTGTGTGTGTATGTGCGTGTGTGTGTGTGTGCGTGTGTGTGCGTGCGTGTGTGTGTGTGTGCGTGTGTGTGTGTGCGTGTGTGTGCGTGCGTGTGTGTGTGTGTGCGTGTGTGCGTGTACGCTTCAACAAAAGAGAAGTAAGCGATCTAAAATGTTCACAT
>JAJHIY020001535.1:590000-602500 GCA_022114975.2 Lampris megalopsis | reverse complement strand
CACAGACACACACACAAACACACCAGAGAGAAGTGATGAGGGAGGAGTGCAGAGGAGAAGAAAAGAGGCCGTTAAAGGGGAGAAAAGTACAACAAGTGAAGGGAGAGGAGCCAAGTGGATAAGAAAAGAGACAAAACGAGAGAGACGAGAGAAGAGAGAGAGGGGAACATGGGGGAGAGAACAAGTGACCACAGAGAGAGGGGGGGGCATGGGGGAGAAAACAAGTGACCAGAGGGGGGGCATGGGGGAGAAAACAAGTGACCAGAGGGGGGGCATGGGGGAGAAAACAAGTGACCAGAGGGGGGGGGGGGACCATGGGGGAGAGAACAAGTGAACAGAAAGATGGGGGGGGGGGCATGGGGGAGAAAACAAGTGACCAGAGAGAGATAGAGAGCGGGACAGAGAGAGAGAGAGGAGAGAGAGGATTGTTGGAAACGGCAGGTGGAGGTGGGGAGAGGGGGAAGTGGAGGAAACAAAAGGAAACCTGGTTCCCAGTCCATCCCTGTTGTGTTGTTTATTCAGCCATCTGTAGCTGTTACCATCACACACATTGTGTGTGTGTGTGTGTGTGTGTGTGTGTGTGTGTGTGTGTGTGTGTGTGTGTGTGACCACAGAGGAGATCATTTGATCTTTATAAAAATGGCCAGGCTTGTTTTGCATGTGTGCTAAACGCACCGCCGGGTCGAGTGACAGGTTGGCATGAATGTTAACAAGGCGATGGTGTTGTTATCCCTCCTCTGACACACCGGGCTGCTGAATGAAACATGGACGACGGCGGTTTGATCCCCCCCTTTTCGACATCAACGCTCTCGCCTCTCTCCCTCCGTTTCATCCTTTCCCTTTCTTCGCCACATCGTCGGTTGTCTTTGCGAAAGATGAACGGCGGCATCGGCGTCGTGCATCCCACCCCTGATGCTGCACGCCAGCGCTGCTCCCTCAGCACCTCCTGGTCTCTCAGAAGGGGCATTTCTAATGACATTTTAGGGTTTCTGACTCCAGACAGTAATCAGCCAGCCTGTCAGCTAAATTCATCTCAAAAATTAATGCAAGCCTAATGTAATGAGATTTTTGAAAATGGGGGGAAAAATAACATAAATGTACCTTTTTATTTACTTTTTTTTAAGAAAATCACACTAACATTTTGCAGGGGTGCACTGGCGTACCGATCACTGTTGCCGAGCAGACCGTGAGCTTGGGGTCGATGAGGAACACGACGGAGACCGAATCGGTTTTCTCCCGCGCTAAAATTATACACGCTTTCATGTCAAAAAGACAAGAAAAGAAAGAAAAAAGAAAAACGCAGTAAACTAAGCCAGTTTGCTCTGGTTTCTAGGATCAGATTGTAGTCCTGGGTAAAATCTCTCTGCTCCGTCACAGCTCGGGATCTGCCAAATGTGTCGTGCCAGTATCAGCACCGCTGCATCCCGAAAGTCTTCCTCACTTCCACCCACTCCTCTCTCTCTCTCTGTTGCTCTCTCTCTCCATATATCTGTCTGTCTGTCTATGTCTGTCTGTCTCTATCCAGTCATATAGGACCCATGGGGTCTCACTGCATGTGTGTGTGTGTGTGTGTGTGTGTGTGTGTGTACATGTTTGTCTGCGTGCTAATTGACCTTGCAGGGGGTTCCACTGATTGCCTCATCTTCTCTGATAGATTATAGGGCTGTTAATGTGGTGGGGGAAATGGCAACGTGGTGGGGCACAGCTGTTGTCACACACACATATATGCACACACACACACACACACACACATGCGCTTCATATGCACACATACAAACACATCCATGCCATCTTTGCTTTCAGGGCACAAAGCATCCTAAATTACTATTTTCCTTGTTGAAACAGTGGGATAGAAATGTGGGCGACAGCGCGGTATGTGTGTGTGTGTGTGTGTGTGTGTGTGTGTGTGTGTGTGTGTGTGCACGCTAGGCATGGATGATGGTGGGGGGTTACAGGGGGAGTAGGTGGGATTTGATCCAAAGCCAGCAGGTGCATGTATTGGCTGAGATGGGGGCACTCAAAGGATTTAGCCACAAAAACACAACTGGGGTTCCCCTCACCGTGTCTTGAAGTGGGCTGTTTGACAGGACAGCGGCGCTGCCTCCACACAGTGAGCAAACCTTCAGTCAACGTGCGCTGATATTACATTTTGCTGTTGTCAGTCAACGTTTTGCACCTCTGCACAGCAACAAACGACGTCGTACAGATAAATAATCTTGTTGTGCCGTTATCTTCTGTAGGCCGCGGCTCTGAGCCATCACGCTGGCCTTGGATCGCTTCCCACTGGTAAACTTTCTCCTGCATCCCTCTCGGTTTTCACCTGTTTTTTTTTTCTGAAACAGAACGACTGAGTGCTTCACCTTCACACCGAAAAGCCCACAGTTCAAAGTTGAAGTCCGTCGGTCTATTCGGGGACCGCCGGTTCGAATCCCCATGTTACCTCCGGTTTGGTCGGGCGTCCCTACAGATACAATTGGCCGTGTCTGGGGTGGGAAGCCGGATGTGGGTATGTGTCCTGGTCGCTGCAATAGCGCCTCCTCTGGCCGGTCGGGGCGCCTGTTCAGCGGGGAGGGGGAACTGGGGGGAATAGTGTGATCCTCCCACGCGCCACGTCCCCCTGGTGAAACTCCTCACTGTCAGGTGAAAAGAAGCGGCTGGCGACTCCACATGTATGGGAGGAGGCATGTGGTAGTCTGCAGCCCCCCCCCCCCTCAGGGTCGGCAGAGGGGGTGGAGCAGAGACTGGCATGGCTCGGAAGAGTGGGGTAATTAGCCGGATGCAATTGGGTAGAAAAAGCGGGGGGGTGGGGGGGGGATAAAAGTTGAAGTCCCTTAACAGGTCGATGTCCAGATCCAGGAGGGCCTGTCTCCGAACCACCTGAAGAAGGCCAAGCTCATGTTCTTCTACACCCGCTACCCTTCCTCCAACATGCTCAAAATGTACTTCTCTGACGTCAAGGTAAGACCTCCGCCGTGGTGAAGCCCCTCTCGTCTCTCTCTCCTCTTCATCTCAGCCCGGCACGCTTTCCCCATCCAATGCACCTCCGGCGTTCCCGGCAACCACCGCCGGCCTCCATCCCAATCCTTCTCGTTCCCATTCTGCTCCTGATTTCCATCTCGCCCCATTCAAGGCGCTCGGTCTCAGTCACCTCTACTTTCATTTCGCTCAGTTCAGTTCAGTTTGAGTCAGTTTAGGTAGGTTCGGCATGCAGCCGGTGTTCACAACGCCAAAAATAACCACGTTAAACACAACTCTTGAGAAATGTCAGTGTCAGTCATAACAAACTCCGTCGGATATAGCCCTCAAATTCTCTGTTTAACATTTGGGTCTATGACTTATGCTACTACAACAATGTCATTTTACTGGGCGCCCGGGTGGCCTGGTGGTCTATCTACCAACACGGGGATCACCGGTTTGGACCCCCACGTTACCTCTGGTTTGGTCAGGTGTCCCTACAGACACAATTGGCCGTGTCTGTGGGTGGGAAGCTGCATGTGGGTATGTGTCCTGGTCGCTGCACTAGCGCCTCCTCTGGTCGGTTGGGGCGCCTGTTCAGCGGGGAGGGGGAACTGGGGGGAATAGCGTGACCCTCCCACGCGCCACGTCCCCCTGGTGAAACTCCTCACTGTCAGGTGAAAAGAAGTGGCTGGCGACTCCACAAGTATCGGAGGAGGCATGTGGTAGTCTGCAGCCCTCCCCCCCGGATCAGCAGAGGGGGTGGAGCAGCGACCGGTGCCGCTCAGAAGAGTGGGGTAATTGGCCAAGTATAATTGGGGAGAAAAGGGGGGGGGGATTTCAGAAAAAATGTAATTTTACTCATTATTATCATTAGAGAAGTAATAGTCATTCTAGCACTTCCAACACAACTATTTTTATTCTATCAGACTATGCCAAGACATCGGAATTGATCTGACATTTTTTGCATGTTGCTAAATGTGCAAAAAATGTCAGATCAATTAATATGTCTGGTACGAGCTCCCCGTCAGGCAGACAGATTGCTGTAGTTTCTGCGTCTGCCAGTGAACAGAGCAGGAACCTACAAGTCCAGTCAGACTGTCGGATTTGGTTTGGTTAAGATGTCAACTGGTTTATGTCAACTGGTGTATGTGAACTGGTTTATGTCAACTGGTTTTGTTCTGCTGTCTCACATCATCATCACCCTAATAGTCTCACTTTCATTCTTTGTGACCTTTGCCAGTTTCTTTGCCTTACTGTTGTTACTGTCTATATGTGTGTGTGTGTGTGTGTGTGTGTGTGTGTGTTCTGTATTGTTGCAGACTGTGTGTGTGTGTGTGTGTGTGTGTGTGTGTGTGTTCTGTATTGTTGCAGACTGTGTGTGTGTGTGTGTGTGTGTTCTGTATTGTTGCAGACTGTGTGTGTGTGTGTGTGTGTGTGTGTGACCTTATAGCACAGATGGGTTTTCCAGAGCGCCAGTCTGTCAGGTCTTTGTAGAATAATTAGAGTTTCTGTCCTTAATCAGCCTGGGGTAGGGGGGTAACGGGAGGGGCTAAACGCCCACTTTCCCTCTTACACATACTGTAACACACCCCCACTCCAGTCCAGTGTGCACATGCACACACACACACACACACAAAACTCTTCCACTCTCACTCCATGTAAAATAAGTACTCTTCAACGCAATCAGAATTGTGACACACACACACACACACACACACACACACACAGATGGAGAGAGAAACAAAGCCAGAGAGAGAGTTGTACTTTAAACGAGGGTGGTAGAAAACCAGAGAGAGGAGCAGAGAGTGGGAGGGGAAAAAAAGACGAGGTTAAGGGGGGGAGGGGGGGGTCTGAGAAAGAGACGGAGAGAGGGAGAGAGGGAGGGAGGAAGGGAGGAAGGGAGGGAGGGACAAACAAATAAAACAGCTTTAAAACAAAGGCGCTGATTGTTGGATGTTTACAGCCTGCTACATGTTTTCCAAAAAGAGCATACGGCTGCTCGACGGATTCAGGACGCCATATTCAGATGAGCACAAACACACACACACACACACACACACACACACACACAATGGTGCTTGGTCTCATATCGGCGGTGACCCCTTCTTCTCCACAAAGCCGCATCCTCACCAGCTGCCACGGCAACAAGGGTCGCTCGGACACCGGGTTGCTAGGCGAACACTTGGTTGCTAATCTCACCTGCTCCCCGCTCTAACGGCCGTGTGGCTCGTTCTGCCCCAGGAGTCCGTTAAGTCGGCCCCAAGGGAAAGGAAACACCAAGGAAAAGTCAACGACTACAGCAAGTTTCTATGCGCGATGATTATTGATTATCGGTTGGTTATCGGTTGGTTATTTTTGGCTTTGTCGGCTACTTTTTTTGGAAAACTCCTGAAAACCAGCAGGACTGAAAAACATCTTGTTTAGTTTATAAAAAAAAAAACAAATTAGTTCCCGCTATCACACAAACACAACTGACCCCCCCCCACCCCCCGTGAGGACCAAATGACCCAAACCCAAAACCACATTTGGAAATGCAAATGTTGCCTCCAACCACAACCGCTGTACTGTCTCGTCTTTAAAACGAACACCCGTATTCAACAGTTAACGACGTCTGATGGGCGACACGAAGACGCGGCAAACAAGCTAGCACGGAAAAAACCAAAAAAAATGATTCGCACATCGAGGCAGCATCTTTGAAAATTGGTGGAAATTGACGTATCGAGGCGAAGCGGCAAAATACCCGCAAGAGGAAGTCGATTTAGACCATCGTGACGACATATTTTTTGCGATATTTGTAATAATATCTGTGTTTTTACAGCAGAACGGTTAATACAGAGACACGAGTCGAGCAGGTTCCCAGTAACATAAACGTTTTGGGCTGTCATGACAACGGGGCTGGCGGTAAGATGGACAGGACTGGTACACAGCATTTTAACCACTAATTAGTATTACTTTGTTGAGCTTTGTATACAGTAAATGCCACAAGACACATGCAAAACATAGTTCACAGAGAGTACTTTATATTAGCGGGCCAACGACAGTAGACATTCGTTCCATGATGTCATTTCACGTTTCCCATTTTATGACGTTTGCAAAGTCAAATTTAAATGTGTTATTTATGAAGACGGTTGAGCTTTATCCAATTTATTTCTTCACTTTTCACACAAGAACAGAGCATCAATACTTTCAACACGAGCTCATGTGTGTAATTTGAAACGGATTACTTGTATCTGGCAGAATCAACAGGCCTCGTTCATCAATCCTTCGTCTCGCAAATTTGTTCTTACACACCTGTGGGATTTTCTAACCCTCAAAATTGTCTCCCAGGGAGCCAAAAAGCCTGATGGCTATTTGTAATTCCTTCCCCCTAACATCTATCATCTACCTCTCGCAAGCAGCAATCGCCCAGGCTTGCAGAGACACCGGTGCTAGCCAACTGGTGTCTAAACTCAGGGGCTTCCCAGGTCCTAAATTAACCTGTGAGACAAACTCCGGGGTTAAAAAATCCCACGGGCGAGCCCGAACGCGGCCCAGTTGAAACTAAACAGCTGTATTTAGATTCTTAGCATGTGATGAAAGCCGAAAACGACGTCTTTTTCACGGTTAAGTCAAGCTGTTCGAGAATCTGAGTAAATATGCTCGATATATGGCCAGATTAATTCTCCACAAAGCCTTTAATCCGGGAATTTGAATAAATTGGGCCTAATGAATATATGCTGAGGGTCAGCTAGGAGTTCATCTTCCCCAGACTGATTTAAGATTTTAAATTTAATCTAGTATCTGTTAAGTGACAGGGTTTACTGCACAGATTTCGCCCCCAAACTGATAATCAATTAATCCCATCTCTTCATCTAAACAAACACGGATTTAGATTAAATCGACATTTCTTCGGTCTCGGCCTGGCACCTTGTACAACGGATGGAATATGTTAAAGGACCGATCTGAAATTACAGCACGAGTCTCCCCATCACACCTAAAAGAGCCTGCGTCAACACTGGCTTGGTTTACACGGGGATTTATTGGATTGAGGACATTTTAACACACAAATATCTTGCGGTAAGCTTTCGGTGCAAAGGGCGTGACATCACGTGACAGTTCTAAAACACTGATTTTACCTTTGCAATTTTGTCGACAAAAAGAGACGAGTCCACTAAGGGAGCAAATACATCTCAAGACTTTCATACTCCGCAACTCTCTGATACAAAATTAGGGTAGTAATTCTGCACTTTGTTAAAAAAAAAAAAACCACGTCTCTTCTTGTCGTTAGTTAATTTAAGACAATGATTTACTGTCTTCACGTTTAATTGGAAGTAAACCCCGTTTAATCTGTTGTGTTTATCTGCAGGATAACCGCGCGGGTATTTCCTTTAATAAAAAGTATGAATCACGCATAATCCTATTTGCGATGAGCGAAGCTGTTCTTTTCAGAAGCAGCGAGAGTGAGGAAGACTGAGGGCGCCCTGTTGCCGTCCCCGACCTGCGTGTGTGTGTGTGTGTGTGTGTGTGTGTGTTTTTCCCCCCTTTGTCCCACTTTATTCATTACCCTCGTCATTACCATATTTTTTGAAATCCGGGTCATTTTGTGCTCTTTCTTCTGTCATATTCTCTCTCACTCTCTCTGCCCCCCCCACCCCCCCCCCACACACACACACACGATTTCCTGGGAACAATAAGTAGCATGTGTTAGGAGGATCAGGCAGATTCCCTGTAAGGGAATTAGGACCTTGAATGGCTCCCCTAATTGGACTTGAATGGACTTTGTCTCTGGGAAACTCGTTCTTAAAGATGAGCCTCTTACGCACAATGGCTGAACCGCTAAGTGTGGGAAGTGGGTTGAGATGACAACTGTTTTAGGCACGGATGGGTGCACACACACACACACACACACACACACACACACACACACACACACACACACGGGCTCTAATTGCGTAGTGAAAGCGCTTGCCTTCTGACCAGACAGTCATAGATGTTGGTATGAGAAGCGCATTCGCCGCCGTCTCGTCTTGAGTGAGTCAGTGAGAGTAATTAAAACCTCATTAAGACCTCATTAAGACTGAAGGAGTTTGTATTAATTATACACTCGTTGGCTCAGGGACCTTCTTCTGATACACACACTGTCTCTCTCTCCCTCCTCTCTCTCTCTCCTTCTCTCCCTCTCTATCTCACAGATGCACGAATCGAGACACACAGTAGACACTTAGACAAGCATACCCCGTCTCTCAGACACCACATCACACACACACACACACACACACACACACACATGAACAGTTAACACAATACACGCTTATTATTGCACGCCCTAAAGACTCCCCCGCCTTGTGAGGCTGAAATGCCGACTTAATACAACCGTCTCAGCAGGATTCAATTAGGCTCCGACTTGCCTCCTATTCGTCTTGTCAATTAGAATAACGCAGCCAATTTTCCACTTTAGGAAATGAATCGGTGGTAAATCGTGTACCAATATTGATGAAACTTCCCCGCAATACGTCACATATTTAATCTTTCAAATCAT
This sequence comes from Lampris megalopsis, assembly GCA_022114975.2. NCBI lineage: Eukaryota > Metazoa > Chordata > Actinopteri > Lampriformes > Lampridae > Lampris > Lampris megalopsis. Next base: position 594,024 of record JAJHIY020001535.1, on the reverse strand, counting down.
CCAGACGACTATCAACATTTCCAAGCCTGCATTACGCTACCTCAGAAAGTGTCAAACTGTTCAAACGGTGGCACAATTTTGCATGCATTGTTGCACGGATATATTGCATGGTTGCGTGCAACCATGGCACTGCAGAACACTGCATTAGTATTGCTTTGTGCAGCAACACTAATGCAGTTTGCAGTGAGGGGGGGGGGGCTTTGAAAATAAGCCATTTGGTGCATCGATTGCACAGGCTAAAGGATGGAGAGAAGGAGCGAAACAATAAGTACGCCGTTTCCATGACTCATATGAGCCATTGTGCAGAAAATCACGTAGCCGTGACTATCAGAATAATTGTGTTGCTAATATCCACGCGTACGTGGTGATCAAAATATTGGCATATGCTGATAACCCCTTAAAATGGTATTCCTCATTTGCATGTGAGGATGCTCTCTGTTAGAAATCACTTCCGCTGCCACACTGACAACAGAGTCACCTGACGGGCAGTTATCGCAATAACAGCAAAGTCATGGAAAACCAGGAGGCGCGTGCAACATCCTGGTGGTTCAAGAAGCCAAAGGGCACGGGCCTGACGCCTGCCTTGTAATGCTGTCACATCCTCCCTCCACTACCCGCCCCGTTTCCTTGATTTCCTGCATACCGTGTACCGTCTAGGAAGGGACAGCGGAAATGCCTTGCGAACATGATTTCTAGAAAGTAAAGTACGACAGCTTTTCCTCCCGCAGGAGATGGGGGAGGGGGGGGGCGCATCTGAAAGTAGCGTTGGTTTGTAGATTAATGTCGATTTGGCACGTTTTGTTTGTCCCCTGCAAAATGTGCCGAGTGTGTGATGAATCTGGTTGAAGTGAGCAGATTCTTAAAGGATGCGTTGCGTGTGTTTGCCTTTCCGCCATGGCCTGGGGGGGCTGACAGCGGCCGCCGTCAGGGAACGAGAGAGCGAGGGAGAGACCCTGACACTTTCGCTCTCTTTGACCTCCTCTCTGACACTCTCTCTTGCCCTCTTTTCACGGTAAACAGAAAATGGCATTCCTCGCGCTCAGCGTTTTGTCCCCCCTCCATTCTCTCTCTTTTCAGTCTTTGTTTTGTCTCTCCCTCTCTTTCTCCTCTTCTTTTGCAGCTTTTATGCTGATTGGGATAAGCGGCGTTGGGCAGTAGACTACCCGGATGGTGGGAGGGTGGGTGACGGGATGTGTGTGTGTGTGTGAGAAAGAGAGAGAGAGTGTGTGTGAGTGAGTGAGTGTGTGTGTGTCCATTTCTGTCCAAGATGTCTTCCAAATTTAGCCCCTCCAAAGGTTACCGAGCAGAGCTGTGCTGGTGATGTAAACGCAGCACAGACGGGGTTAACGTTAACACCGGCAGTCGTCTCAACACACGCGACGACACAACAGCACCATCCCGCAGGAATCCTCTGGGTTTTTCGGTTCTGACAAATTAAAAATACGGGTGGATTTGTCCACATCTGTAGTGAAGGAAGCCGCTCAGCAGATGTTCAAATTTACATGCGACGGACGCAGCATGAATCCTCAATTTACATGCTGAAAAATGAACGAGGCCGTATTCCCGCGCCATAAAAAAGACACAACTTCCTCAATATCACCCCGAGGCTGCAAAGTTCTTCATTTGGCCCTTATTAAATCGCTGGAATTAAGATTTTTTGCAGTTACTGATGTGTGTGTGTGTGTGTTTGTGTGTGTGTGTGAGAGAGAGAGAAACGGTATGTCTGTGTTTGTGGGTGCATGTTTGTATAAAAGGCTGAGTTGTCACGTTTTTTTTCCGTGCGGCTCTTTTGTGGGTTGCCCCCCTCAGACCACCCAAACACCCCCCACACCGTCCACCCCCCCACCCACGTTCCCCTACCGTCGCTACGCATGTTAAACCTCCCCCTTCCCTTCTGCTGAAAGCCACATGCTCACACACACACACACACACATCCGCCAAACCCGCCCAATTATGCTCCATTATGTCACCCATCTGACCAGCCCTGAAAAAATACCTCTCCCTCCCTCTCCCATCCTCTGTCTGTCTCTCTCAGCCCATTCCTCTCCCCATGCTGCCCCACGCTATTCATTTCTCCCCGTCTCTCCCTCTCTCTCTCTCACTCGCTCTCTCCCTCTCTCACTCGCTCCCTCTCTCTCTCTCTCTCTCTCTCTCACTCGCTCCCTCTCTCTCTCACTCGCTCTCTCTCACTCGCTCTCTCTCTTTCTCACTCTCTCACTCGCTCTCTCTGTCTCTCTCTCTCTCTCTCTCTCTCACTCTCCCTCGCTCTCTCTCTCTCTCTCTCGCTTGTCCCCTGTTCCTGTGAGACAATGTCTTGTAACAATACCAAGCTTAATCTCCGTGTCAAAGCCGTTTTTCCCCTTCACTGAACACACACACACACACACACACACACACACACACACACACACACACACACAATTACACACACTTTCTCCATCACTGTTGGTTTTTTCCATGTTTTGCTTCTTACGTGGCGCAGATTGAAATGGAAAAGTCCTAGTTAACACACACACACACACACACACACACACACACACACACACACACACACACACACACACACACACACACAAAGTGTTTGTATTCTTTGCCAAATCACCTTTATGGAGGCACACAGAGGAATACAGCCGATTTACACGGACATGACCACAGACGCAGATGATGTGCTAGTAGATGACAGGACAACATGTCAGCCGAGCGTCACACAACACACACACACACACACACACACACACACACACACACTAACACTCACGTTTACCTTTTCACAGCGTGAGCCACTGTGTGATCTGTGTTGATACAGCAGCTGTTCCTTCCTCTGAGCTGCATCGCTGCAGCCGAGAGTAGTTAAGTGCGTGCCTTGCTCAAAGGCTATGCGGCAGAAGCTGTGTCAGGATGCAAGACTGTTTCCCTTTTACATGTCGGGGTATTAGGGGTACATTCAAGGACACAAACAAACAAACAAATAAATAAATAAAGTCACGATTTCAAAAAAAAAATTGCCCCCCCCCCTTTTCTCCCCAATTATATCCGGCCAATTACCCCACTCTTCCGCGCCATCTCGGTGGCTGCTCCGCCCCCTCTGCTGATCCGGGGAGGGCTGCAGACTACCACACACCTCCTCCCATAGATGTGGAGTCGCCAGCTGCTTCTTTTCACCTGACAGTGAGGAGTTTCACCAGGGGGACGTAGTGCATGGGAGGATCACGCTATTCCCCCCAGTTCCCCCCCGAATAGGTGCCCTGACTGACCAGAGGGGGCGCTAGTGCAGCGACCAGGACACATACCCACATCTGGCTTCCAACCCACAGACACGGCCAGTTGTGTCTGTAGGGACGCCCGACCAAGCCGGAGGTAACATGGGGATTCGAACCAGCGATCCCCGTGTTGATAGGCGACGGAATAGACCGCTACGCTACCCGGACGCCCGCGTGATTTCAAATTCTCTAGTCAAAGTGGCACATGAGACACTTGGTTTCGTTGTCTGAAGCTGCGAGTCGGAAAATCGGATGAAGAAATAAGAGACGAGATGTAGAAAATAAAACGGCTGTGACGTCTTTCTTTTTGTTTCTCTTCTCTCTTTCCGTCTTCTCCCACTCTTTTCTACCCCCCATCCTCTTCCTCCCCCAGTTCAATCGCTGTATCACCTCCCAGCTGATCAAGTGGTTCAGCAACTTCCGTGAGTTCTACTACATCCAAATGGAGAAGTTCGCCCGGCAGGCCATCAACGAGGGGGTGACCGGTGCCGAGGAGCTGGCGGTGGGCCGCGACGCCGAGCTCTTCAGGGCGCTCAACATGCACTACAACAAGGCCAACGACTTTGAGGTACCGGAGAGAGAGAGAGAGAGAGAGAGAGAGAGAGAGAGAGAGAGAGAGAGAGAGAGAGAGGGAATGCTACGCTGGTGAATGAGTGTCTCAGGCTGAGTCGGTGTCAGTGTCAGCGTGTGAAGTATTAGATAAGCTTTGTGTCTATCTATCTATCTATCTATCTATCTATCTATCTATCTATCTATCTATCTAT
>JAJHIY020001535.1:577500-582500 GCA_022114975.2 Lampris megalopsis | reverse complement strand
GTGAATAACGCATGAGAGAGCGGATGGAGAGGTGGCTGGTGTGTGTGTGTGAGAGAGAGAGAGAGAGAGAGAGAGAGAGAGAGCGAGAGAGAGAGGTTTGATTATAGAAAATACTTTTAGTTCACGTTTTTCCTGCCATTCTGTGCAAGTCGACTGAACAGGAACTATGGATAACATGCAATGTGCAGTGCTCCAGCTAAAACATCTACCGAATAAAAACAGTTTGCCTGTCAGTCTGTGGATGCGCAGCCTCCTAGGCGGACCCTCGCATGAATGCAACCAAGTCTACTATGAACTTGCGCTTTCCAAAAAGAAAAGGTTTGCTATGCAACCATTTTGGTCTAACCCCAACCCTGTCTTTTTTATTTTCATAATACTACAAAGCTGGGGAAACCACTTACGCTCACGCATGCGCGACTCACATCTACGGTTGACTCAGATCGGGCAGCGACAAGAATATGCAACACTTCCTGTTTTGACTGCAACCTAGAGGACATTGTGCCTTAAAACTTTTGCGTCTTTGGATTATCAAAATCCTTTTGATAACTTCTGATCATGTCGCTGCCCGATCTGAGTCAACCATAGATGAGTCACGCGTGCACGAGTGTAAGCAGTTACCTGGAAGATATCTCAGCTACTCTGCTTGCAAAGTGTATCAAACCTTTTCTTCCCTCCTTCTGGCAAAAACAGCATGTTTTTAGGCACCCAGTGTAAACGGTCCCCGAAAAAAATCCACAATTGACTAACAGCTTTAATAGAGTCTCAGGTGGCTCTTTTGTTCAAGACAATTGATGCCACAGTGTGGATGCTACCAGATTATTTATGAATAATGTTCTTCCCTGATAAGACATGTGTGGTATCAGCCACTTCCACTTTTCCAACTTCCCCTTCACTTTTCCAACTATCCCCCCTAATTTTCCCTAACTGTTGCTTCAGCTCCAAGATATACTCCCGGATATTAAAACCCATTCTCTTTCCAACTTGGGCCTCCTAGTAGCATGGGAAACCCAGTGAGCCAGCTTCCAAAAGCTATCACTTCACTTTTATCCCAGTTCACTTAGGTAGACGAAACCAACCCCAAATCTTTAACAATGTTTAAGAGCTTGTCAATATTGTGCCGTTTTCTCACTAGAAAAACCACATCATCTGCATATGCTGAAAAAATATAACGTGATTTATAAGGAGGTAAAATCAATCCTCTAATGCCACTGCGTATTTCACGGAATAAATGTTCTATAGTAATTGTATACAACATCCCTGAGAGACAACAACCCTGTCTAAAACCTCTACTAGTTTTAAAAGGGGCATTCAATTCTTAATTGATTTTCAGTATACGCTGTGTCCTGGTACAAAACCATGATTATGGCAACAAGACCAGGGGTGAAACCAAAGCTTTCCGGGGCTTCCCAAAGGTAGCTGTGTTTAACCTGGTCAAATACCTTTCCTTGATCTATGTAGTTAAGACCAGCATAAATGCCCAAAAAACTAGAGATGTCCAAAATGTCCTGATTTAAGGCACATTGGCTAGAATGGACCTACCAGGCACACATGAAGTCTGGTCTCAACGATTTATTTGGTTCATCACTTTTCTTGATTTGACTCATTCTGTTGGCAAGAGCTTTGGACAGAAGCTTGTAATGTGTGCAAAGAGGGGACACAGGATGCCAATTTATAATCTCCAGCAGGTCTCCTTTCTTGACCAACAGAGTTAATACTGCTCTTCCGCAGCTCACAGGCAGACACAATTCATTAAAACTCTCATTTAAAATTGTTAAAAGATCTTCACCCAAGTCCATCCAAAAGGTTTTTTAAAACTCCTCTGTAAGTCCATCAATGCCTGGGACCTTTTCCCCATCCATGCCCTGCAGGGCTACAAGAAGTTCTTCTGAAACCAGTGGCTTCTCTAGTTCAGCATTGGACTCCTCTGAAACCTTGGGTAGTCCTTGGTAAAAGGAGGTAAGTAGCTCCTCTTCCTCCTTGTACTCACTTTTAAACAGTTCAGAGGATAACTAAACTGCCCATCTGCGAATATCAGTGGACTGCGTAAGCTGCTGCCCTGTGTCCAATATTAGAACATGTATAAATTTGTTCTTTCCAGGCCAAAGAAACACTTTCAAGGTGCATCCATTTGATTTGCATTCTTAAAACGTGACCGGACCTACTCCCTTTGAGCCTTTGTGGCTAGTAGGTCTGCAAGAATAATTCTTTTGGACCTGAGGACTTGTCAATATGTCCCCGATTTCCCGTGGAATCTATTAGGCTTTGTAGCTCCGCTATTTCTTTTTCCAGATCATTCATCGATCTGGTAACGTCCCAGATCAAATTCACGTTTCCTGGTTTTAAACACGTTCCAGAAAATCCTAAAACTATTTACAAAGTTAACATCACTTGATAAAGTGGTGTTAAAATATCAATATGCACTTTTGGGTTTACTTTTTTGGTAGCATTATACAAAAAGTAACAAATGAATGATCACTGAAACCAACAGGTATCATTCTACATTCTTTAACAGCGTTCAAAAACGGTTTAAAACAATAAAATCAATCTAGCGAAAAACAAATAATTATCTCTGCTATGGGCCCATGTATACTGCCTTTTCATAATAATGTTTCTCCAAATAGCCACTAAATTATGTGTTCCTGTCAGTTTTTCATTTTGATCCAGCATGAGGTTCTAAGTGATTTCTGTCCAAAAGGTCATTTTCAGTGAAGTTAAAATCCCCTCCCAATATTAAGAAACAATCATGATTACAATTGTTTAACAAATATCTTTGTTGCTCTAAAAACTGTAAGTTTTCAGACCCTAAAACAGCAGTACAAATATTCATAAATACAATGTTGAAGTGCTCATATTCGGCCCTTACAACCGGAAGTTTACCCTTAATTACATTTTGTGTTTCAAAAGAAATTGGGATGAAATTCTTAGAAAAGAGAATACCCACCCCACCACTGATGAGCTGTTATGGCTCAATATAATACCACCATCCCATTCTTTTTTCCAATCTGTCCCTTTAACTTAATCAATGTGTGTCTCCTGCATAAACATTACATTTGTGTTTAAGTTTTACATCCTCAAAAATTAGATTCCTCTTTCTAGAGTCTCTTGCCCCATTTAGGTTTAGAGAACCAACTCTAAACCTATTCGTGTTAAGACTAAGATTTCAAACCATAACAGGGACCACGATTTAAGAGGAAAAAACACAAGGTCTTAAGCTGTTTCAGTTTCATCGCCATTGTTCAATTCTTGCTTTAGTTTCTGAGCTTTTTTTTTCTCAGTCTATACTTTCCTTGAGCTTTAAATACTCTCTTCTCTTTGCCCTTGTGAGACTTAACAGATTCAAAGAACGTTTCTTTATCAGAGAAATTATCATCAATTTTATCCCTTTTATGTTCTTTGTTTTCTGTAAGAACTGCTAAATTCTTCTGCACCATAAGCACGTCTACTTCTTTGGGCACAGGGTCAACTGGAACCACTATCAGATGAATCCTCCTCAATAGTGAACTCGGGTCTTTCTACCATTTTTACGTTGCTGTTTTCCTTTGCTCCTATTTACAATTCCTTTCTTTGCTTGTGTTAAAACAGTGCTTCTTGTTTACCTCTAAGTCGTGGTGTTTATAGGCTCCTTTCAAGCACCTTCATGTCCACAGCATCTTCTCTCATCAACACTCCCTCACTAATTGTTTCACTGGTTTCTCCTTCAACTGTTTCACTCGCCTTGTTTCCACCATCACTGGTCTCTGTTTCAACACTAGCACTATTATTAACTTTTTTTATCTTCACCTACCATTGTGGAACTTGTCTCTGTCTGCATCTGGTCCTGATCCTGTACCTGAACTGTGTCTTGGTTTTGAACCTGTACTCTAGAGATAGAGGCTTTTTCAGGTCAAGACCTCATTAAACGCATCACATTTTCGCAACCAAAGAATTTAATTGTTTCGGATGTAGCAAACATGTACACAAACCCCTCCACTCTTCCTTTAAAAACAAGTTTTATCGCTTCATTGTTTTTAAGAATTATCAGATTGCTGCACTTCCTTGTTAGCTTAGTCAATTACGTGACTACGAAATACGCCAAGCTGACCAGGATACGCTGGCGGGCTAAACCAAAACCACCTCATCCTACACCCATACCCGACCTATTTACTCAACCAAAAATCTACCGACACCAACAGCAATAACAAAAGATACAAAAAAAAAAGCGATAAAGTCAGAAAGATAGGAATGTCACTAACTTCGAAAGAACTGAAAGAGACAGCAACACGCACTCGCTCACTCCCAGCATGCACGGAGAGAGCGAGAGAATAATAAAAAGAGAAACAAAGAGTTGAAAAAATCAACTAAGAGGAGATCAAGGGAGAAGAGAGAATAGGACGGATGGAATTTAGAAAGGGGAAACAGGCAATAAAAGACTTATTTGTGGGGTTAAGATTAAAAACCGCATGGCAGTAAAATACACATTGCACCACAAGACTAACAAAAAACTACAACCGATAAACCCCAAACCGAATTTATTTGACAAGAATAGAAAGCTGGATCATATGACTGCAGTCGAAGCCACAAGAAAATGTGCGAATTGCCGAGAAAAACAGTAGGAATTACCCAATTTCCCCTCGGCGATTAATAAAGTATTTCTGATTCTGACATTTCTGATTCTGAAGAAGCAGAAAGTGTCTCGAAACTATCACACGGCCAGAAAATAGCTCCGCCACGGTGGTTTCTAAGTCCTTTTAAAACATTTTAAAACAGGCTGGGTGATTCCGAGTCTGTGATCACAGATAACACCTGCCGGGCTTGTCAGTTCTTACAGTGGAACTTTTTTTGGTGCCCAGCTCAGAAGAGGCTCAGAAGATGAGGGAGGGAGTGGCCTGTGAGAATCTGAAGGAGACGAGTCAGACGAGTTGGGGGGGGGTAAAGGAGGCAAGAGATAGAGAGAGGGAGGGTGTCCCAGAAGGCCTCTTTGTTGGGCAGTAATTGAGAGATTTACAGGGTTTTCTGTGTGT
>JAJHIY020001535.1:562500-572500 GCA_022114975.2 Lampris megalopsis | reverse complement strand
CATTCCTAAACCCCCGGTCCTGACCCGAACCTAGAAAAAAAAAGACTTACCTGTCGTTTATTTTCCCCTATTTTCCTCCTCTTTTTACTTCTTCCTCTTCTTCTTCTTGTACCAAGACTCACTGGGTGTTTGTTTTGACTGTGTGGCTCCCTACCCATCCCTGGCCGCCCCTCTTGGCACGCATTTCATTCACGGGCCCGAAGAGCAGATGCCCCAAAAGCACGTTTGACCAGAATCAGGCAACATCAGTCATGAAACGCCTCTCCACTGTCAGCGCCATAGCTTCACGTTACTACAACAACTAAACTAAACACCAGCCGTTCTGCTGCAACACCAGACAGACAGGCTAAGAACATTTGAATTGTCCTTTCTTTTGCACCACTAGGAGCACAGAGGGATAATCCGACTGTAGTTAATGTCACGTACCTTGACTGTTGAGTTTCGGTTTGCCTTTTCAGCCCCACTTCATTCGGCGTGATCCGGAATAAGCCTGCATGACCCTGCAAAGGAGTACGCAGGTAATTAAAAAATGCATGGATGACTCTACTGTAGAGCACCAATGAATGCCAATGCAGAAGAGGTGCAGGAGGTGGGGTGTTGTAAGACTTCCTGCGCTAGTTATTTCTACATCTTTAGCGATGATTTTACTCATCTTAATGTTACTCGCGTGCAGGACGTGCGTTTCGTATCATGACCGTTGAGCCCCAAAAAGTACCTAGTCACAATCCCATTGTCTGATTATTGTTGTACTAGACTGCCGTTATTTTTTACAATCAGAAAGGAGACATTTCCAGTAAGAGAAGAAAAAAAACCTGACAAGGACAGGTAAAGAAATATGCATAAAACTCGACTTCTGAAATTAAATATCTAGATTTAAAAGAGAGGAAAACGCGTCGCTTTCGTTCTTTTATCCAAGGCGCTTACGTTACTAAGCAACCAAAAACTGCGCCTTGCGATGACGTAAAAGACTACGACACACATGCGACATACGGTCCAAATCACAAGCGGCCTGGGGCGGTCTGTTGAATTGGCCATTTCGTGCGGAAACGCTGCGGTAGTTTAGCAGTAAACCTCGCCGACCAAACCAACTTCGCTCAGAGAAAGGCGAAAACAAAGATCAACGTATTTCCAGCGCCATAATCCCCCCATAGTAGCGTCACTGCTAGGTTCGCCATGGGCGGAAGGGGTGGAGCAAGTCCCGTGGAGCTGAATGGTTAAGCCTTGTCACGTGATCTGCGGCGCGTTCGACAAATAGACGTTTCCCCCCAGCAAAGCGACACAAGAACAAGGCGCTTACGTTACTAAGCAACCAAAAACTGCGCCTTGCGATGACGTAAAAGACTACGACACACATGCGACATACGGTCCAAATCACAAGCGGCCTGGGGCGGTCTGTTGAATTGGCCTTTTCGTGCGGAAACGCTGCGGTAGTTTAGCAGTAAACCTCGCCGACCAAACCAACTTCACTAAGAGAAAGGCGGAAACAAAGATCAACGTATTTCCAGCGCCATAATCCCCCCATAGTAGCGTCACTGCTAGGTCCGCCATGGGCGGAAGGGGTGGAGCAAATCCCGTGAAGCTGATTGGCTAATCCTTGTCACGTCATCTGAGGCGCGTTCGAAAAATAGAAGATGTCTCCCCCCAGCAAAGCGGAACAAGAACGTGTCGCACGCGTTTTGGAGCACGCTTGTCGCGCGTCTCTTTGGAAAATAATGGCATTTTGCGCGCAGAAGACGCAACGTGTGTGAGCGGCCCCTAATTTTACACGTTTTAAATAATGCATTTGGGAGAAATGACGCCCGGGCCAGGCCGCTCGTCCGGCGGTTCAGAATGGCACGTGGGAGTTTGGATCTGCGTCTTTCTGTGTCTGCAGAGTGATCCGCACTGGACCAGACGGGCCATTTCAATTTAGTCTCATAAAATACAATCCATGCACGTTACAATATGAACATCAGAGCAAAACACCATTTGAACAAAACAAAACAAACACAACAATCCCCTCAACATCGCTCCCATTCATTCATAGGCATTTTTTGTTAGTGTACGCAACAACAACGACAGCACATTTTTCACTTCATGGGTGCCCTACCCCGGATGGATGCCCCGGTGCAACCTATAGACAGCCACCAGTTCACTGCATGCACACTCTAAACCTGCACAGCTTGGCGTCCTTAAGTCTTTCTCAGTCCAACTCCATCCATCGTTCACATGTTGAAATGTACAAATGCTGAATTTCATCCTTCATCTACTTCGTCCCGGGTTAACAACTCACAAATGATAGCTGGTGAACAGGACTTGTTTCCTCCGTCTGCTCCGGGCCGCCCAGGAGGGGGCCTCCTGTACCGGCCAGGCCCCGTGTGAAGTGTTCTCAAGGTTTTAACGGCTGAAAAAAAGAAAAAAAAGGAGAGAAGAAAAAAAAGACAAATGACAACATGCTGATATTTGTAGCTTGTATAGATGTAAGGATTACTCGGATCACTCTGACGTTGTTATTATTTATAATTGAAATAATTATTCCTATTAATGTTATTATGATGATGATGATGATGATGATTAATGCTTGCTACAGATTTGACCAGTGGTTTACTCATTGTTTATCCATCACACTGCAACGAGAAATAAATTATTCTTTGAAAAAACAAACAAACAAACGAAAAACATGCAGTGTTGATTCTTCTCGTGTGGTTGTACTTGTTCTGTTAGCACTTCGCGGTGGTACAGTACACACATACGTCTACTCTCTCTCTCACAAGCACACACACACACACACACACACATACACACACACACACACACACAAAATCGCCATCAATCCAAGCAGTAACTCAGCAACATGATGGCCATTTTCAGTCATGTTTGCGTGTCCTCTCTCTCTCTCTCTCTCTCTCTCTCTCTCTCTCTCTCTCTCTCTCTCTCTCTCTCTCTCTCTCTCTCTCTCTCTCCACCTCCCTGTGGATTCTGTATAGGGGACATGTGATCCCTTGTTGTTGTTGCTGATGAATTGAAAAGAGGAGCAGTGTGTGATTATTGTCAGCACAAAAGCCTCAAAAACCTGCTGACGCCTAGATTAGCCAGCACAAAGACGGAGGGACACACACGCAAACGCGTGAGCCCCAAATGACACATATACCACACACACACACACACACACACACACAATCTGAAAGCACGGGAACACACACCTGTCTCCCCCTCAGAGCCTTACCAACCCACCATCTTTCCTAATCCATCTCCTCCTCTCATTTCCTCCTGTCCTCCCATCCTCCTTATCTGTACTCTGCTCCTCTTTGCCTCCTCTCATGCAAAATAACCCCTCCCTTACACACACACACACACACACACACACACACACACACACACACACATCCCTCCTTCTCCTTCTGCCTTCTTGTCTGCCACCTCTTCTTGTCCTGCTCTGCCGCCACCTCCTCCTCGCTTCCTTTTAACTCTCACTAATCTCCATCCTTCCGCCTCCTTCTTTGGTCTCTGCTAACGCTCGTCTCATCTCATCTCCTCTCTGCCTCACCTCGCATCACCTCTCCTCCTCGCCCCGTGTCACTTCTTCCAACTTTTCTTTTTTTGCCTCTTGTCTCCTCTTTCCATCCCTTTCCTCCTGCTTCCTAAAACGACGTCTCTCCCTTCTCTCTCCACCCCATCCCCGCCTCGTCTCACCGCTGACCTGCCTCCACGCTGTGTCCTGTTTGCTGCCGCTAAAAAAGACTGGCATGACATATTGTCCACCACTATCACTAGTATGAAACAAATGTCTCACACACACACATGCACACACACACACACACACACACACACACACACACACAGATTGGCTGAGGAACTTCCAGACACTCAAATCTCATTATTAAAACTTTATGCTGACATCTATTACTGTGTGCAGACAGATATCGGCATAATGATTACTCCAGCAGACACGTCTTTGCATCCCTCCATCTCTCCGTCCTCTAGCCTGTGCGATAGATTGCTGTTCCTTTAAACTATAGGCGGTTTTGTTTTTGGTGTTGTTACAAAATCAGCTGAGCCCAAACAACTGGAAGTGGACGATGTCATCATCAGATTGTGTTTTGGTACCGGGGTGCCATGACAGCCACGTACGTATAAAACTCTGGATGGCGGAAAGATGACAGCCGGTGTGGGCCTTGGCAGCCATTTCTTTGCAGTCCCCCGGGGACCTATGACTTCACCCTGACGTACGCCGTTTAAAAAAGAAGAAGAAGAAAAGAAAGCAGGAAGACAATGAAACGTGTCTACAGGTCGAGGGACTGGGCACACGTGGGGTTCTGAACGCATCAGTTGTGATCTTGCAGCAGACAGAAGCGGTCACGTGACCATTTCTAAATGGCGGTGTTAGTGTAATGAGGTGATACAGATATACTAGTGTGCATGTAAACACGGTGTTTTCTGCAAGTAACTGTGCATATATCAGTAAGTTAGGAGAGTCTGTCAACAATCAAGGCTTCTTATCAGAAGGCGAGCGGATCTAATCTCTGCTGCAACTACACATATTGATTCAGACAACCCAGGACCCTGAGAGCAGAATAAGCGGTTCGGATAATGGATGGATGGATGGACGGATGGATGGATAATGGATGGATGGATGGACGGATGGATTCATACAGTTAGCAATAGAGACTCACGATGTGGCATTGCTCACTGAGCCAGCATTACAGGGAAATGTCACAAAAAATGAGATTCGAAAGGGCGTCCAGGTGGTGTGGCGGTCTAGTCCGCTGCCTACCAACACGCGGATCGCCGGTTTGAATCCCTGTGTTACCGCTGGCTTGGTCGGGCGTCCCTGCAGACACAGTTGGCTGTGTCTGCAGGAGGAAGCCGGATGTGGATATGTGTCCTGGTTGCTGCACTAGCGCCTCCTCTGGTCGGTCGGGGCGCCTGTTTGAGAGGGGAGGGGGAACTGGGGGGAATAGCGTGATCCTCCCACGCGCTACGTCCCCCTGGTGAAACTCCTCACTGTCAGGTGAAAAGAAGCGGCTGGCGACTCCACATGTATCAGAGGAGACATGTGGTAGTCTGCAGCCCTCTCCGGATCAGCAGAGGGGGTGGAGCAGCGACCGGGACGGGGTAATTGGCCAAGTACAATTGGGGAGAAAAAGGGGGGAAAAAGGCCACAAAAAAAAAAAAGTCTCAAGAGCGACGACCCTGCGACCCGCTGACCTTTTCTAACCCACTCAAGATAAATAGCACGCCGCCGTGCACGGGGCTGCGTGCCGCATCTCATCACATGTAAATGGGAGTGATGACAGAAAAGGGTTTTTGTCCCAACAGGTGTTTTTCATGCAGAAAGAAACACACATGGGCTGAATAAGACATGATGGCGACAACGAGGAAAGAAAGGGAGGCTGACAGAGGAGTACACAGGAACAGGAGGAGGAGGGCATCTGTTGTACTGGCCCGTTCTGCCACAGCATTTCATTAGAACAGGAGGGGCTGAACAGGAGGTGGGGTCACCGTCTTCACACACACACACACACACATAGTGCATACACATGCATACAGTACACACACGTTCATGTTCACACACACACACTCCGTCTGCGTGCGAAAGCACATCTGAGCAGCGCAACAATAAAACAGCTGTGTTTGTGTTGGCCTGCTGATTGTTTCATTCTCAATCACCCTGTCATCCTCACACACACACAGACACACACACACACAAGCATAAGCACTTATTGTCCGCAGAGATGACACCGCAGTGATGCATCCTGGGTAATGGACGCAATTATGCTGGAGTGGGGGAGAGAGTTTACTGGAGTGAGAATCTCTCATCACCATAATTCAGATAGCTGCGTCTACCCTGTCTGTAGTCATTGCTGCTAAAACGGACCGCTCCGGGTCCCTGTTTGCTTCACACACACACACACACACACACACACACACACACACACACACACACACACACACACACACACACACATTCCAGGTTGCATGGGCTGATGGATGCAGTTAAATGGCTGGATGCTGACACACCTGTTCAACGCAGTGTTGTAATCAAATAATCACGTGAGAGTGTGAAGCTATGGGGGGGATCAGGGTCTTTATATATTTACTTTATATAGTTATATATTTACTTTATATAGTTATATATTTACTTTATATAGTTATATGTTTACTGGCGACAGACAAAAGGTGACTCACACCTCCGTGTTTCTGAGTACAACACGTGTCAACGGATGTTTGTGAGTGAAACTGGGTTCGTGTTATCCTGTGCAATGCATGTGCTGGTAAGAACGACCTTTGTGTTTCTTATTGCATATTACACGTCAGTCACTCAGATGTCAGTTTGACTACCAACACAGGGCAATCGCCGGTTCGAATCCCTGCGTTACCTCCGGCTCAGTCGGGCGTCCCTACAGACAAAATCGGCCGTGTCTGCGGGTGGGAAGCCGGATGTGGGTATGTGTCCTGGTCGCTGCACTAGCGCCTCCTCTGCTCGGTCAGGGCGCCTGTTTGGGGGCGAGGGGGGACTGGGGGGAATAGCATGATACTCCCTACATCCCCCTGGCGAAACTCCTCACTGTCAGGTGAAAAGAAGCGGCCGGCCCTCCGATACATGTGGAGTCGCCAGGCCTCCCCGGCTCGGCAGAGCCGTGACCGGGACGGCTCGGAAGACTGGGGGAATTGGCCGGATACAATAGGGGAGAAAAAGGGGGGAGGGGGTTCAATTTGACCTTTCACATTTAGTCAGTAAGCACAACAGCGATTATGAAGTTAGCACATCACACAAAAATAGTCAGCATCTGTTTGCAAACTACAGCAGAAAAATATTTTTACTCACATTCTGCAGAATGCAAAACTTGTGAGATGGACCGACTCTTTCTTTTTTCCACCTTATCAACTGCTTCGATAAAGATGTTGAAGCTGCAAGGAAAATGAAACAAGGGACACACAAGAATGAGAAAGCTCTGCGGGGTTTTAGGCCGGTGAGGTCAAAGGTCGAGTTTCAGAGACATAGATGTGCAAAATATCTGTGCTGCATATCGCATAACTCTGGATGTGAAATACATCAGAGCAAGTTCTCCACCCATTTTCATGCAGTCCATCTATCCATTCGCCTATCCTCCCCCTCTCCGCAATTTACTTTCTCAACCTCCATCCATCCATCCATCCATCCATCCACCCATCCTATCAAATCAACCATCCATTCACCACCTTCCTTAATTTTGCTCTCTCTCTCTCTCTTTCTCTGTCTCTCTGTCCTTCCATCGGCGGTCTGTTCCCTCCTAATCAAACACCATCTGCCATCCCATCCCCAACCTGTCAGGAACAGCTGCCAGCCGCTCTCTTAACAACCCTTTAACAACCCTGTGACATCCTCCACAGCCCACTGCCCAGCTCCGCCCGCGCGTACCGCTGGGCGTACACCGCCACTACACCGCCTCCGCCTCAC
Organism: Lampris megalopsis; assembly: GCA_022114975.2. NCBI lineage: Eukaryota > Metazoa > Chordata > Actinopteri > Lampriformes > Lampridae > Lampris > Lampris megalopsis. The sequence continues at coordinate 565,080 of JAJHIY020001535.1, read as the reverse complement.
AGACCCCCGCTCTGTTAGGGACACGCTAAGACAAAACCCATTTGACAAATCCAAGTATTCCCACAGACATGCAAACATACGCATGCAAACGCATGCTGTGCGTATGTGTGCACATCAATACACCCACACACAATGAGAGACAGGTTGTGTGTGTGTGTGTGTGTATGTGCATGCATGTGTGTTTAGATGTGTGTGCGTGGGTGCATGCATGTGTGTGTGTGTTGAGGTGTGTGTGCATGTGTGCATGTGTGTGTGCATGTGTGGGTGTATGGATGTGTGCATGTGTGTGTGTGTGCGCGCGCATGTGCACGCGTGGGTGTGTTTAGGTGTGTGTGTGTGCATGTGCGCGTGTGCATGCGTGCATGCATGTGTAGGTGTATGGGTGCGTGCATGTGTGTGTGTTTAGGTTTGTGTGTGTGTTTAGGTGTGTGTGCGTGCATGTGTGCGTACATGTGTGGGTGCGTGCATGTGTGTGTTTAGGCATGTGCGTGCATGCGTGGGTGTGTGCAATCCAGCTATTAGGAGGATCAGAGAGCGGCTGATAGTCTTGCTAAAGTATTAATTAGCCTTTAGCTGCAGAGTATTCACTGGATCACTGGACCACTACTTAAAGCTCCACTATGTAAATAGGAGACAAGCAAAGGAAGGAGAGGACAGAAAGGAGGAGGAGACAGAAAGGAGGAGGAGGCGAGGTAAGGAGAAAAGAGAGGACCGGGGTGTCCATGGGAGGGAAGCAGGAAGAGAGAGGAGAGGAGAGAAGCAGAGCAAAAAAGGGAGAAAACGAAGCCGCTCTGGTGGCCGAGCGGAATAAACCGCCGTTCTTGCAGTCCGCTTGTCACGTGGCTGGGAGGTTCGTATCCCAGACTCGCCGTAACCGGTCCCGGCCAGAGCGTCCACGGGGGGAGGCCTTCATTAGGCCACCCTTACCCGAGGGATAGTGGGTGTAGATCGGTGTAGTGTTCGGGGACTCGTTCTCCAGCGACCCCTCTGGCCCACCCGGGCGCCTGCAGCCAAGCAACCGAAAGCATCCTCCCTACGCCTCCTTCGCGGCCTGAGGGTGATGCAATCCATGCGAGGAGGCTTCAGCGTGTAAAATGGCGTGAGCAGCCGACACGAGTTTGAAGGAAGCTGGTGTTACGACTATCTCCTTCCTGTGGAAACGTGAGCCAGGAGAGTTATGCCATTGGGTTAATCGGGTGGGATAAGGGAGAAAACTAGAAATACATTTTTTTTAAAAGTGCGAAAACGGGAAAAGAGAAATGAAATAAAGGAGGAGAGAAGAAGAAAAAGGAAGTTAGAAGTACCAGGAGGGAAGGATGGACAGAGAGACCGTGCAGGTGGAAAAAAGAAACTTCTATTGGCCTCTGGTTGAACCTGAGAAGCCCCAACTATGAACCGCGTGAGAAGGGGGCAAAAATGAACGACAGCTTATTCCAGAGAAAGAGGAATAATGAGCAAGCAGAAGATATAAACAAGTGATGAAGCGAAGGAGAAACTGCGCTGCTAAACGAGTGCCAGTCTAAATAGTGATCAGGGGAAGAATCAGCCGCCTGCTCAAAAAAGGGATTAGCGCTAATGGTGGGAAGTTAAGACTCCCAACACACACCCACACACACACACACACGCACACACACACAAACAGTTGTCTCATAAAGGCCCATAATACAAATGTAATCATCCCTCTCCCTCCCTCACAAACACAACCATACTAACAAAGTTACCACACAAACACACACACACACACACACACACACACACCACACTGTAATACTGTTGTCTCCCTCATGCAAACAAGAATACACTCATCTGATACAATTACATGCACACACACACACAGAGAGACACACAAACACACTCAAAGAGATAGTCATCTCTCTCACAAACACATGCAGACACACACACACACACATACACACACAAAAGCGTGCACGCACACACTGCACTGCTGTTGCACCGAACATGCCAAGACATTTTTTCAAGTGTTATATCCTGAGAAAGTTCCCCAACCAATCGTTGGCACATGGGCCAGATGTTCACTGGTGCTTCAGCACAATGCTCTTCTGGCAAAGACACACACACACACACACACACACACACATTCTCAGACAAATGTAGAACACACATCCAAACTTTCGCCCTCACACACACACACACACACACACACACACACACACACACACACACACACACACACACACAGACTGTTAACAACACCGGCTGGCACCTCTGTCTATCTCTCCCTTTACACATATGAGCATTTGATGCGAGTGTGAAATGCCTAGACTGCACTTTCCATGACATAAAATGGAAGAACAAGGGGTCGAAAAGAGGGAGGGAGGAGGAGCAAAGGGAGGAAGAGCGCAGGTGGGAAGAAGAAACAGAAAGAGAAAGAGGGGGTGGCAGAGAAAACTAGACAGGAGGACACACACACACACACACACACACACACACACACACACACACACACACACTTCCAACATCAGATCCATTTACTCATCCCTCTGTCTATAGGTCTGTCCTTCTCAAATCCCCAAATCTTTTTTTCCCCCTCATTCTCAGCAAACTGTGATAGCGCCTATA
>JAJHIY020001535.1:552500-557500 GCA_022114975.2 Lampris megalopsis | reverse complement strand
GTCCTGGTCGCTGCACTAGCGCCTCCTCTGGTCAGTCAGGGGCGCCTGTTCGGGGGAGGGGACTGGGGGAATAGCGTGATCCTCCCACATGCTACGTCCCCCTGGCGAAACTCCTCACTGCCAGGTGAAAAGAAGCAGCTGGCGACTCCACGTGTATCAGAGGAGGCGTGTGGTAGTCTGCAGCCGTCCCCGGATCGGCGGAGGGGGTGGAGCAGCAACCGGGACGGCTCGGAGGAGTGGGGTAATTGGGCCGGATACAACTGGGGAGAAAAGGGGAGGGGGGGACCACTTTCCCAATTGAAGCAGCTGCGTTCACAGTTGTGCGGTCGTTTTTCTCCGTTACACAAAAGCCCAACACAGTCCTCCCAGTATCTACCAGCGCACACCGCTTCATCTGAACCAAAACAGGCACGTTTTTCGTCAGGAAGTTTCCACTACAGTAAAGCCGGGGGAGGGGGTTGTGAATCAGAGGCCACGGCAACACTGTGTTAGCTCCACAAAAGTGCACAAGACGCAGGGCTGAATCCCATTTCGGCTCTGGGAGTCCTCTTCAGGTCTTTCCATGGTGTCATCCTGGCTGAATGTAACCTTGAGAGGGGGGGGGGTTGCTGCATGTTTGCATGAGTGCCCTTATGTATGAGCACATCTGTACATGCGTGCGTGCATGCGTGTGCATGGCGTGAGCCCTCTTTAAGCTCAGTATCTGTGTCACTCAATTAGGCCCAAGAGCGGGCCAAAGTATTTAATTTATCATGAAACGGATAGGGCTCTTTTCTTTAGAAGCTCACACATGCGTGCACGGGCACACACTCTCGCACACACACACACACATTACATTATATTACATTACATTCCAGTCATTTAGCCGACGCTTTTATCCACAGCGACTTACAATAAGTGCATCATTTAACGTAGGATATCAGGAGAACTACTGGTCATCAGAGGTCATAAGTGCATCTAAACAAGCATCTAAGAGCAAAACCAGTGCTAAAGTAAAAGTGCAAGAAAGAGATTTTTTTTATTTAAATGAGTGAATACAATAAGTGGTAAGAACAAGTAACAGGGTAGTAGTACTTGAAGAGGTGATTTTTCAACCTGCGCTGAAAGATGGGCAGCGACTCCGCTGTCCTGACATCAGTGGGGAGTTCATTCCACCACTGTGGGGCCAGGACAGAACAGAGCCGGGACCGGGTCGATCGGCAGCAGGGGCCTCTGAGCGACGGGGCAGCCAGGCGTCCCGAGGCAGCAGAGCGAAGTGGTCGGACGGGGGTGTAGGGCTTGACCATGGCCTGGAGGTAGGAAGGAGCTGTTCCTTTCACTGCCCTGTAGGCTAGCACCAGAGTCTTAAACTGGATGGGAGCAGCTACTGGGAGCCAGTGTAGGGGCATGAGAAGGGGAGTTGTGTGGGAGAACTTAGGGCGGTTGAACACCAGACGAGCTGCAGCTTTCTGAACAAGCTCCAGAGGTCTGATGGCCGACGCCGGGGCGCCAGCAAGGAGGGAGTTGCCGTAGTCCAGCCAGGAGATAACCAGAGCCTGGATGAGCACCTGTGCCATCTTGTCGGTGAGGAATGGGCAAATCCTCCTGATGTATAGAGGAGAAATCTGCAGGAGCGAGCGACCGATGCAACGTTTCAGCAAACGACAGTTGGTCGTCCAGGATCACAACCAGATTCCTCACAGTCTCGAGTTGGCGTCACCACGGTGTTGTCAATGGTGATGGCCAGGTCTCGGTGCGGGCAACCTTTCCCTGGGAGGAACATCAGCTCTGTCTTGTCCAGATTGAGCTTCAGGTGGTGTGTCACCATCCACTCCGAGAGGTCAGTCAAGCACGCAGCAATGCGTGTCTCTACTTGTGTGTCAGAGGGAGGAAAGGACAAGATCAGCTGGGTGTCATCGGCATAACAATGGCAAGAGAAGTCATGCAAGCGAATAATAGAACCCAGGGATGTCATGTACAGGGAGAAAAGGGGAGGACCCAGAACCGAAACCTGTGGAACGCCTGTAGTCAGTCTGTGAGGCTCCGACACAGATCCCCTCCATGTCACCTGGTAGGAGCGACCCGTCAGGTAGGTTGCAAACATTGAGAGTGCAGAGCCTGTGACACCCAGCCCCTCGAGGGTAGAGAGGAGGATCTGGTGGTTCACTGTGTCGAATGCAGCTGACAGGTCCAGGAGCATCAGGACAGAGGAGAGAGAGTTTGCTCTCACAGAGTGCAGCGATTCTGTCACTGCAAGGAGGCCGCCTCTGTCGAGTGACCCACCCTGAACCCAGACTGGTTGGGGTCCAGGAGGTTGTTCTGGTGGAGGTACAAAGAAAGTTGGTTGGTTAAAGACAGCACGTTCAAAAGTTTTGGATAGAAAGGGTAGAAGGGAAACTGGTCTGTAGTTTTTGACGTCAAGGGGGTTAAGTGATGGTTTCTTGAGAAGGGGGGTGACTCTAGCAGTCTTGAAGGCAGATGGAAAGCATCCTGCCTGGAGGGAGGTGTTGATGAGGTGGGTTACATAGGGAAGGAGTTCAGGTGCTATAGACTGAAGAAGAGGGGAGGGGATTGGGTCAAGGGCGCATGTGGTGGGGCGACTGGATGTGATGAGATTGAGGACCTCGTCGGGGGAGAGGGGAGCGAGGTGGGATAGGGTGGGACGTGGAGAGGTGAGGGAGGGTGCAGAGGGTGGGACAGTGCAAGCAGCACTAACCGGGTGGTGAGAAAAGGAGGATCTGATGTGGTTTACCTTCTTGTCAAAGAAGTTAGCGAAGTCATCAGGGAGAAGGGAGGAAGGAGGAGGAGAAGTAGGTTGGGGTTGAAGAAGTGTAGAGAAAGTTTCAAAGAGTTTCTTAGGATTAGAGGCAGAGGATAGGATTTTAGAGCGATAGAAGGCAGCCTTAGCAGTAGAAAGGGAGGAGGAGAAAGTGGAAAGAAGAGATTGGAAGTTGAGAAGGTCCTCTGGGAGTTTGCCTTTTCTCCATTTGCGCTCTGCCACTCTCAGGCTTCGTTTGTCAGTACGTACTGAGTCGGTCAGCCAAGGGGCAGGTGGAGTTGGGTGTGCAGGCCTGGAGGTGAAGGGACAGAGATTGTCCAGAGAAGAGAGAAGAAGATCAGTAGCAGTGTCAGGGGGTAGGAGAGAGAAAGATTCAGGTGCAGGGAGGATAGAGGTAACAGAGGAAGAAAGCTCAGTGGCGGAGAGAGAGCGGAGGTGTCTACAGGTGGAAACCATGTGGGTAGGGGAAGGGGCTGAGGGGGGTGAAGAGAGGGAGAGAGAGTAAGACATGAAATAGTGGTCAGAGAGCTGGAGGGGAGTAACAGAGAGATTGGAAATAGGACAGTGTCTAGTAAAGATAAGGTCCAGCTAGTTGCCGGCCTTGTGGGTAAGAGGAGAGGGTGAGAGGTGAAGGTCAAAAGAGGAAAGGAAAGAGAGAAGAGGATCTAGCTTGTTAGTGTGGATGTTGAAGTCACTGAGAAGGATAAGTGCAGAGTCATCAAGAGGGAAGTGCGAGACAAGTGTGTCAAGCTCCTCCAGAAACTCACCAAGGGGGCCTGGTGGATGGTACACAACCACGATGGTGAGTTTGACTGGATAAGAGACAGTAACAGCATGAAATTCAAAAGAGGGCAGAGAAAATTGTGGAATGGAAACAAGAGAGTATTTCCATTTCAGGGAGATCAGCAGGCCAGTATCACCACCCCGCCTCCCAGCTCTGGGAGTGTAAGAAAAAGAGTACACATCAGACAGAGCTGCGGGTGTGGTTGTGTTTTCTGGCATGATCCAGGTCTCAGTTAGAGCAAGAAAGTTGAGGGAGAGCAAGGATGCTCAGCCTGAGATAAACTCAGCTTTCGGCACCACAGACTGGCAATTCCAGAGCCCTCCCGTCACCACCTGCTCAACGTGAGTGGAGAGAGTGGGACAGATGAGATTGGTAGGGTCACAGCGCCTAGGACTGAGCCAAAGTCTACGCCAGCCCCGGGAAGAGGAAAGGACAGGAATGCGAAGGAAACACATAGTCTATACTAGGTACACAAAATACAGATGACTGACAGGATCTAAAAAGAGCAGTCTGTGCTTGACGAAGACTTGGCTTGAAAAAGTCGTGCTTGCCTTTGTTCACTCCAGCCTTCGTTCAACCTAGGCTTGTTTGCCTGATGCTTCCAAGTAGCAGCAGTGATTTAAAGAAGACTGACTGCTAATTGTCAGCCATGAGTGCAGGCCACACCCTGGCCACTTAACACCCAATTGGCCAAAGAGGTACACTGAAAATAGGCTTATTGCCCAGAAACTGGACACTTATGTAAAACTCTATCAAACCTCACACAATACTATTAAAACTGCAAACAGCAAGTTACCAAGGAATATATTTATAAGCTAAAAGGATAACTAAGTCAAAACAGCTAGGCAACAAGAAACATTTAAGGGCACACTAGGTGAAAAACAGCTATAGCTAAAATAAATAAATAATACAAGTAAGTAAATAGAATAAGACAGCTACAGCTAGAATAAAATCCCACTAGGAACCAGCAGCAGATGTATAGACAAAAGGACTAATACTCAAGCAGCGGGAATAAGACTAGTAGCAACTTGTTAAGCAAGAAAGATGATACTTACTCTGTTCTAGATGAACCAGCAATTCAGAATCACTCCAGGAGTTAAGATCCTCCATAAATAACAAGATGAATCACCGATGCTCTCATGACAGAGGAGTGGCTAATACGATTCAGTTTCAAATCAGTTCAATGAGCTTGGTTCACCTCTGAGGGACAACTGACAGATGGGTAAAATACACCAGCTGCAACAGAAAAACACGTTCAGGCGTCCAGGTAGTGTGGCAGTCTATTCCATTGCCTACCAATACCGGGATCGCCGGTTCGAACCCCCGTGCTACCTCCGGCTTGGTCAGGCGTCCCTACAGACACAACTGGCCGCGTCTGCGGGTGGGAAGCCGGATGTGGGTATGTGTCCTGGTCGCTGCACTGGCGCCTCCTCTGGTTGGTCGGTGCGCCTGTTCGGG
>JAJHIY020001535.1:490000-547500 GCA_022114975.2 Lampris megalopsis | reverse complement strand
ATCTGAAAGTTACTGAATACATATTCTGTTTTGTTAACTATATCTAAGTTACAACTGAAAGCTCTTATTTTTGCCCCAAAGAGTGAATAAATGCTATAATGCAATTTAAAATGCAGTTTCTACTGTTTCTATCAAATTGCAACCCCCCTCCCCCAAGATCAGGTGGAGGGGTCCTCAGGGTAGATCCAAAATACGCAGGGGGTCCAGGACCCCAAAAAAGGTTGAGAACCACTGCTCTACAGTATCGTCATATTTTGATATGCGGCAGAAAGACAGCCGGAACGGAACAGCCGGAACGGAACAGACCTGTCAGACGGACGCCTTGTCCACACGTACACGGGTCGTTCTGAAAACGCAGCTTTTCCTCTTCGTTCCGGCCTCTCGTCCGCACACAAACCGCGTTTTAGGTCGCTGAGAACGGACCGTTTAGAAAACGCCTCCCACGGCGAAGCCTCCCAGAGACTCCCGTTTCCGGCGCTGGACAGGAAACGGAGTTTTTGGCTCGTTAGCTTCTTTTTTTTCTTCAGGCGTCTGATTTGCCAGCGTGGCGTCGGGGTTATATCGCCCTCTGGTGGTCTGGCATGCGCTTAACAGCGCATTCGTTATGTCGAGTAGCACGTTTATGCGTTTTCTTTTTTTTTTAAGCAATGTATTTATTGAATTTTGTTTGCAAATTACATCAAAACAAGTAATAGCACAGTACAGCAAACATTTTCACCCTACCACCCCCATAACCCCGTCCCTATAACAAGTAATACAATTCAAAGCAGGGTTAAAGAAGATAATAAAGATAAAAATTAAATTAATAAAAATAATAAAATAAAATAATAATAACAATAATTTCTTTCACAGACTGATTAGAGGGTGTGGGTTTTTTCCAGTTGCTTTTACGCATATAAACAGTCAGATAGAGTTGTTCTGCTCCCCCAGAGCTTGTTCTTGCTGAAGCAAGTTACCAACATTAGTGTTACGTCTTAAGAAGTACAGAAACAATCCCCAGATTTGATCAAAAACACTTTGTTTACGTCTAACAATACACATGATCTTTCCCATTGACATGTTTGAAGCCATTTCTTTAACCCACATACCAATTCTTGGTCCATCAACACTTTTCCAATTAAGAGCAATTACACGTTTTCATTTGGACGGGCAGCACGGCGGCCCAGTGGTCAGCACTGTTGCCCTGCAGCAAGAAGGTCCTGGGTTCGAACCCCAGGCCGTCCCGGGTCCTTTCTGTGTGGGGTTTGCATGTTCTCCTCGTGCCTGCGTGGGTTTCCTCCGGGTGCTCCGGTTTCCTCCTCACCATCAAAAAAGACATGTTAGGGTTGATACTCCTGCCTGTGCCCCTGAGCAAGGCAATGGAAAGAAGAACTGGAGTTGGTCCCCGCTGCTCCTGTACAATAGGAGGGGTTAAATGCAGAGAACACGTTTCGTTGTGACATGTACACTGACGAAAACAAAGTGGCTTCAGAGATATTTCTTTTATACAGTGCCTTTGTGGATGAGGGGGGGAAAAACCCTGTTTTCAAAAGCTTTCTGACTAGACCAGCTAGTCTGACTAGACCAGCTAGTCTGGTCTAGACCAGACTAGCTGGTCTAGTCAGACTAGCTGGTCTAGTCAGAAAGGCACGAACTGAGGAAGCCTCTTGGATGAGAGGCGACACGTCTTCACGGATATATACCAAGTCCAGTTGCACTTGATTCAACTCCTTTGCACAACCCTGACCTGGATGAATGGGAACATTCACAGACCTGTTTTCAAAAATACCCGTGAATGTGTGGACCAGACAAGAGGCATCGGTGTGTTTTAACAGCTCATGGTGCAATTTCAGTGAGCAGTTGGAGCCGTAACCAGCGAGGTGACTACATGCAAGGCCACATGGCGGGTATTATATTTATCTGAAAAAAAAGATGTTTCATAAACATAATCTCAGAGTATGAGCCTCCAGCTGACCTCAGGATTTAGCCTCCCAAAAGACACTCAATCCCTCCTTCTCATCCTCCTCCTAATCCTCCTTTTAGTCATTCTCACCCCAATCCACCCCCCCTCCGCCTCCCCTCTGCTGCTCCCACCCCCCTATTTCTCCTCTGCTTTCTCTTTCTCAATACCCTGTTTCAGTGTTACACACACACACACACACACACACACACACACACACACACACACACACACACACACACACACACACAGGCTTGTCCCATTTACAAAATCAAAATGTACGCGTACAAGCAAACGCTGTCTTCCTGACCAGGTCACACTTGCAGACCGGAAGGAGGTTCAGCTATAGATCAGCAGACCTGCAGCAGGTACATAGGGGGCGTTGCTCTCAAACTGAACCGTGCACATGTCAATCACGTTCTGCGATGTTCTTACCTGGATGGTTGAGCACGCATGCAGACGTGCACGAGTTGCATCTCAAACGGGTTCCTTCACGTATTACTAAAGGCCCCTTTACAAAGGGGGTTGCCGTGGTTTCAGTACACTGGAAATGAGAAGTGGTTGCATGTTGCCTGTGGATGACCCTCGTTTCATGACCCCTTATCAACAGGATGTGTTGGCGGTGTTAAGCCCTGCCCTTGACTGTAATGCAATCCCACTTTCAAACTTGAAGCTTGAAACGAACCTATGAAACAGCCAAAATTATCAGGACACCAGGCTGAGAGAGAGATGTACAGCCATCCATCCATCTCTCCCTTTCTCTCTGTGTCTCTGTGTCTCTCCCTCTCTCTCTGTCTCTGTCTCTCTCTCTCTCTCTCTCTCTGTCTCTGTCTCTCTCACATACTCACTCACTCACTCTCACGCTCTGTGTCTCTCTCTCTGTCTCTCTCTGTCTCTCTCTCTCACTCCCTCTCTCTCACACACTCACACACTCACTCACACACTCTCACTCTCTCTCTCTCTCTCTGTCTCTCTCTGTCTCTCTCTCTCACTCACTCACTCTTTCTCTATCTCTCTCCCTCTCTCTTTCTCACTCATTCACTCTTTCACTCATTCACTCTTTCTCACCCACTCACCCACTCACTCTCACTCACTCACTCACTCACTCACTCACTCACTCACTCACTCACTCACTCACTCACTCACTCACTCACTCACCCACTCACTCTCTTTCACTCATTCACTCTTTCTCACCCACTCACCCACTCACTCTCACTCTCTTTCACTCACTCACTCACTCACTCACTCACTCACTCACTCACTCACTCACTCACCCACTCACTCTCTTTCACTCACTCACTCTTTCTCTATCTCTCTCCCTCTCTCTTTCTCACTCATTCACTCTTTCACTCATTCACTCTTTCTCACCCACTCACCCACTCGCTCTCACTCTCTTTCACTCACTCACTCACTCACTCACTCACTCACCCACTCACTCTCTTTCACTCACTCACTCACTCACTCACCCACTCGCTCTCACTCTCTTTCACTCACTCACTCACTCACCCACTCACTCTCTTTCACTCATTCACTCTTTCTCACCCACTCATTCTCTCTCTCATTCACTCTCTCATTCTCTCTAGCTCACCCATTCACTCTCACTCTCACTCTCTCACACACACACACTGCACAGACAGTTAGGGAGTGCCGCAGTTGTTCGGCAGCATGAGGGAGGAGAATTATAACACAATCTGACAAACAAGATGGCCGACGAGTGCTATCTTGATGAGAGCCAAAATAGAGTGGACACAAGTCCTGGTTAAACATGGCCCTGTTTTGCCAACAGAGGGGTGTGTGTGTGTGGGGGGGGGGTTCAAAGGGGACAGACCAAGTCTCAGTTGATTGAATACATTTCACCCCTCCCACCCCCTCCCACCCACCCCCCCCTTGTCATTACTGCAGGGTTTCTCCTTGAGAACTAAATCTACTTAGGATTTTTTTTTTCTATTTCTTTTCCATGTATTCCTTATCGTTTTCTTTAATTTGGAACGACAATCTGGACGTCCCAATCCATCATGGATTTAATAATTTCCCCATACGCTCCACTGCCCAGCCCCCCAAAATCAAAATAATCACAATGATTTGGGACTTAGGTCCTGACTCAAGGGGGATGGAGAGAGAGAGAGAGAGAGAGAGAGAGAGAGAGAGAGAGAGAGAGAGAGAGAGAGAGAGAGAGAGAGAGAGAGAGACTGAAAGAAAGGGTGGAGAGAGAGAGAGAGAGAGAGAGAGAGAGAGAGAGAGAGAGAGAGAGAGAATGAAAGAAAAGGTGGAGAGAGAGAGAAAGGGGGGAGATGGAGTTCAAAGAAGTCTCTTATTAAACAAGACAAGGAATAAATCGTCTGTTGTAATATTCACAAATGGTGCCCACGCTGTACCCCCCCCACACACACACACACACACTACCACCTGCCCCCTTGCTACGCCTTGATAGTATTAGAAAAATGAAAAACTAAATCTTCAGATTAGAAAGATTGAAAAAATTGAATTAGGGCAGTCGCATGGGGCCAAGTGGATGAGCAAGAGGCAAATCTTCATCTCAGATGGAGCGGGGAGGGGGAGTATGATGTAAACAAAAAAAAGAGAAGAAATACAGTATATTTGAGAGACGGCTTGATGGATGGATGGATGAGTAAGAGGATAAGAAGTAGGGGTCGTCACCTGTGTGTTTCGGCGTACGGTCTTCCAATCCCAAATCCACCAGTCAGTTCAAAGTTCCCCTGCTCTTTAGTCCAGCATGGAAACCGCAGACTGGCCTCGAGTCACCACCGGGCTTTTGTCAGGGAGGTGGTTCGATGCAATGACAAAAAAAAAACCCTTGTTTGCATCACGGCGGGGAGGCAACAGGATAACGGTACCCTCAAATAATGTCCCTTCTGTTTTTATACTTGCAAAACATACAGAAGTACTCAGCTTGTGGCTGCTGTGCATGCATGGGCATCTGCAAGCCATGCACGAGGCGCGTCTCGACGGCAAGACACGACCAGCCCTTGACAGTTAAACAGGTGGGCTGTGACTGCAGGTGCGGTGCAATGTCTTTATGCATGCTCGGTCATCAGTCAATTGAGCCAGTTCATCTGGACACCACGTTCATTGAGCGAAACATCTCATCGCTCGTCTCAGTGACCTCTCCAGTCTCAGCTGACTGCAGGTATCCTTGCACATCCTCGATAGGGAGGGAATGCCGGCTTTAACAGGGAATCGAAGAGGCTGTCTAGGTGGAGAGGGAACCACCATCCCTGAACCGGGGGAGGGGGGGGAGGCCTCAGAGTACATCTGTCACCATCTTCCAATGCTGTGATTGCAACTATTCCCCAATCCTCTGTGAACAGCACACATGGCCCTTGTAACTCCAGTTGGTAGTCACGCCCATATTTGCATATGAGACCGATGGTTGGTTTGGGTGGTGATGCCACTGTATTGTTAATAAGGGTGGGGACACCTGCAGTCAGCTGAGACTTGAAGAGGTCACTGAGACGAGTATCTGTCAATCAACGCTGTATCCAGATGAACGGCTTCAACTTCCCGTGATGTGCAGCGGTGATATTTTGTTTGACTAATTAACGTCTTCGTTCATAAATGGATGTGACGTCAAAGGACCTGACCCCTTTGCTGACCTGCGAGCGCTGCCACGGGCAAGGTACGGAGAAAGGACAGTCGGATGGGAGATACGACTGTCGTTTCTTTGGCGAGTCTCACAATGCCATAGAGGATGTGCTTTTACAATACACCCTAATTTTGTTTTTAGGGTGCATGGTAATTATTGTTCTTTTCTGCCCCGGACCAAAAGTTAATCACTGATTCATACCTCAGTTCAAAGAGGCTATTTATTGCTATCATTATTTATTTGTTAAGCAGTGTGCAGCTATTTTGCTTGGCTCTAAATAGAAATGGAAAATAGTCATTTCCCAAAAGCAAAATTTGAGGCTTGTCAGGTGTCACAGCGGCATCCTATGAACTTCGTCAGCATCAACATGAAATTTGCAATTCTAATTTTCCTCCCACCGGCTACGTAAGCTACCTGTAGGAGCTGTTTTCTGTTTACATTGCAAACTGTTTCTAAGAAGACACAAGGTCTTGCTTCCCCACGGCATACCTCAAGTTTCGTTGAATGCATACGACTACATGCAAACAAGACCTTCAAATCACACAAACACACAAGCGAAGCTAAAAGGGAAATTAATTGAAGGAATGCTGACTAGCTTGTGGAGAGAAATCACAAGGCGGAAGCTGTTCACCATTGCACACGAACCACCTATTGGGAAGCAAGTTAAGGTGGCCGGTGCTTGTGGAGAAACCATACAGGTGGTCATCAGAAATGGGAGCGTTAACAATTAACATTTCATTCAAATTCATAATGTGCACCTTGCGGGTCAGTCTCTGGCCAGTCTGCACAGGGAAGGCCTGACAAAGCTTGAAGCTATGGCAAATTAATTTCAAGAAATGAGTTTTTAAATCTACCCAACATGGCAAATAATCACTAAACCACTTGTTGAAGGAGCGCTTGTAGTTTGCAAAAAAACAAAAAAAAACAAAACAAAAAAACTTTTGTTTGTCCTCGCCAAGGTTTTACACGTTTATTTGGAGTTTTCCTTAATGTGTTTTTTGGGGTATCTTGATTATACCCAGACCTTATTTGTGTAGAGGAACTGTGGGCTTTATGAGGATGAGACTGGCATACAAAGCATCATTTTATTCTAAACCCCTTCAAAACCAAACCGTGTTTCAGGGACACAAAAACAGCTATTTCCATGACATCCTATTTGAGGGCCAATCCAAAAATAATTATCACATCAACTCTTCAGGAATTATTTCTGATGTCCATTACAATGGACACGGGGGCCGAATATTTCTATCAATATATAATGGTTGGCAGTCATTTCAAGGAACTCGGAACACATAAAATTAACCTGCAATAAATTAACATGCATTTCTGAAATATCTTTATGTATTTTTATATATTTCAAGGGATGAAGTCATTCTCTAAAAATACAAACCTTTTTTTATGTAACACCATTACACTGAAAAACAAAATTTTTGCAACCCAGAAGAAATATACATTAGGGCTGTCAATTAATTACATGATATGCTGATTGATTAATCACAATCAATTGCATATATCAATATTTGCTTGGAAAAGTCCCCTAATGAAGATATTTCTACTCAAAAACATTGCATTATTGTGGTACAGGTACATGAGTAAAGCACTGGATAGAAATATCAAAAGGAGGTTATTAGAAATCCAGAATTTTTTTTATTTCCAATCACTTTTTTCAAGCAGTGCCCGTTCAAAACGTGCCTGCTGGGAACGGGCCGGTGGCCTGACTTCCGGTAACGTGTCTGTGAATGTTCTGATTCATCCAGGTCGTCCTGGTTATCAAAGGAGTTGAATCAAGTGCAACTGGACTTGGTATATATCCGTGAAGACATTCCGCCTCTCATCCAAGAGGCTTCCTCACTTCCTGCCTTTCTGACTAGACCAAGCTAGTCTGACTGGCTGCTGATGAGACTCAGTACTTATCCTCTAGGAGTCGTTGTCAGAGCTATAGATGTCCATGGCTCTTTGTGTCCCGATGTTTAGCAACGCCCGTCACCAACCGAGCCATAGATATGAGTGGCTCTTTTGTCCTCCGATGTCCAGCCGGGCCCGTCACCATCGGGGCTATTGATTTGCATTTGTTTAGCAGCGACGGTGGTTGGGGGTGTTAGTTTGGACTTCATTGTTCAGTGGTCATGAGAGTGGTTGGAGCCATTAGTGAGCGACTGTTGTTCTTGGAGGCTAGGCTTCTTGAGTCTCCTGGGTGGAGATGAAAGGACGGCATTGTAAGTGGGAGATAGGTGGTGTTGCAGACCTCCTCCTCTGTTGAGGGATGGTTTTTCCAGTTTCACATAGATGGCTTCCTTCACCCCTCTTTCAAACCATCTGTCTTCTCCGTCCAAAATGTGTACGTTGCTGTCCTGGAAGGAGTGTGTCTTCTCCTTTAGGTGTAGATAGACTGCTGAGTCTTGTCCTGAGGAGTTTGGCCTTCTGTGTTGGGCCATCCGTTTGTGTAGTGGTTGTTTGGTTTCTCCTATGTATAGGTCAGTGCAATCCTCATTGCATTGTACAGCATACACCAGACTGCTTTTCCAGGTGTGTGGTACACGGTCTTTGGGATGAACCAGTCTTTGTCGGAGTGTGTTGCTGGGTTTGAAGTATACCGGGATGCGGTGTTTGTTGAAAATTCTCCTGAGTTTCTCGGAGACCCCAGAAACATACGGGATGACTGTGCTCTTCCTTCTGTTCCTTTTCTCCTCGTCGCTCACCCGGTTGGTCTTTTTGGAACGTGTTGCAGTTTTCACAAAGGTCCAACTGGGGGAGCCGCAGGTTTTTAAAGCTCCCCTCAGGTGTTTGTGTTCTTCCCGTTGGGCCTGAGTGCTGCTGGGCACATTATCAGCTCTGTGTTGCAGAGTTCTGATGACGCTCAGTTTGTGTTCCAGCGGGTGGTGTGAGTCGAAAAGTAGATATTGGTCTGTGTGTGTAGGTTTCCTGTAAACCCCAATGTGGAGGCTCCTGTCCTCCCCAATGTGGACGTCACAGTCCAAGAAGGGCAAACTGTTGTTCTTTACGTCTTCCCTTGTGAACTTAATGTTCTTGTCCACTGAGTTGATGTGTTTGGTAAACGCTTGCACCTCTTGTGTTTGGATTTTGACCCATGTGTCGTCCACATATCTGAACCGGTGGCTCGGAGGTGCTCCTCTGAAGGAGTTCAGGGCCCTGTGTTCTACCTCTTCCATATATAAGTTGGCCACAATGGGTGATACCGTCCCCCCCCCATTATGTAGAATAGATGTATGCATAAAACCACGGATGGCTAAACCCGTTCAGGTGTGGTGCAGACTTGTCCCTGGGTGCAGAGTCCCCTTTAAACCACGTGTGTTTAGAATATTGGTGAAACAAAGTTGGTGCAACTTTTTACAAACGCAATCCTGTCGCGATGCCGGCCCTTTCAGACGTTACACATTTGTGTGTTTCTGTGTCTGAACAGAGACACAGGCTCACAGCAGCAGTCCGGGAATCAGTCTTACTAAGACAACTAGAAAACAAAATGAAATAACCACCACGAAATGATAAAAGTTTCAATTGTTGTGCTTATATAAAGGTAATTTTCTAAACTCAGACTTGGCTGAAATCCTCATTTAGAGAAGTTGTGATGCTTGAACAGAGTGGAGTCTCTTTATGTGACAGCTGGTTAATTTCAGACTATCGATGCCGTCCTAACTCTGGAAACGATGGAAGTGATGACAACGTGGTCATTTCCAGGAGCTCTTCCCCTCTTTATGTTTTTATGAGGTACTGAGATTATAAGCCATGCAACAGGTGTTGGTTTTACTGTCACTCATTTCCAACGTCTGCCTCAGACTGAAGACGATCTGATCTTCACTTTGCCTGCATGAGCTGTAGTTACCCTCTGGCCAAAATAACCCACCCTGTGCCGCCACCTGCTGGACAACACTGTACCTTGCTGAGTAAGGTTGCATAGTCACGCAAGCCTCCTTCACCGGGAGAGATGATCCTTCAACTGTAAACTAGCTAGCACACAGGACAGCCATGTTGGCCATTGACATCCATAGCTGTGGTTGTGATGGTTAGGCTGTGATCTTTGTGGAGGGGGGTCAAAACTGAATTTGACGTTAAAGACTTCTCCTGGATCGCCACCTTGCAGCGGTTGAGAAGCTTGCGTGTACCAATGTCCCCAAGAGCTATGCCGTCCGGAGCTTGGCTCCTGGGAGGGTCGCCCAAGGTGGGTAGGTCAAGGGGGAGGTTCCAGACGAAGCGCAATCCAACAAAGACCTCAACGAAACAACTGGCAGATGATGCCTCCAGGTCACAACGGCAGTGAAGGTGATGAAGGCTGCAACAGAGGGTGGTCCCCAATCATCTTGGTTCTCCATGCCATTGGACTCCGGCCACCCCCATCAAGAACCGTGTGGTGGCTGCAGGCGCATCAGCCACTCCACATAAAAAGCTGTCACGTGCAGGCGTCCTCCCGTTTAGCGGCTCCAGGATCAGCCTCCCACCTGAGGACCCAGAGGGACCCAGAGAGAGGACGGTCATACTTGACCCTGAGTGACCACTGATGATGATGATGATGATATTAAGGATCAACAGAGCATCACAACAAAGCCAAACAAACATTTTCAACTCTCTCTCCCTCTGTGATCCATAGATTAAAATTATGCGTTATTATCATACCCCCCCACACATTGCAGTTACTGCATTCATATTCCTACAAAGGCCCAGAGTACATACCCATGTTCTCCTGGGTTTACAAATGAAATGTGCTGCATGAGGCATTTCTACTCGTTCATAGTCTGTTCCAACATGTTCAACTTCCAGGGCCACAGGGGACGGAGGCAGACAGCAGGGAGATGGCAGGGGAACACAGGGAGAACATGTACACTTCACCCAGAGGATCCACGCTGGGGCAGCACGGCGGCCCAGTGGTCAGCACTGTTGCCCCACAGCAAGAGGGTCCTGGGTTTGAACCCCAGGCCGTCCCAGGTCCTTTCTGTGCGGAGTTTGCATGTTCTCCCCGTGTCTGCATGGGCTTCCCCCGGGTGCTCTGGTTTCCTCCCACCATCAAAAAGACATGAATGTTGGAGTTAATACTCCAGTCTGTGCCCCTGAGCAAGGCGGTGGAAAGAGGAACTGGAGTTGGTCCCCGGGCGCTGCAGCTGCCCACTGCTCCTGTACAATAGGACGGGTTACATGCAGAGAACATGTTCTTTGGAAGCTTTACAATGACAAAATAAAGTGGCTTTGTTCTTTCTCAGGACCCTCTTACCATGAGGTAGAAATACAGTCCCAACCCCTAGGGCCCCGTGCAGCACCTGCACAAGCTAGGCTATGTGACATGTCATTTCCAGAGACATACTGCAGCAGCAAGTGGAATGGAGCTTAATGAGGGTGCAGCATCTCACAGATGTCTCGGTGCACTTCAGCGGAAAACAAAACTACATAATAAAGTGCACTGTTAAGGATCGATGGGTCCAGCCAATGTGGGATTGGTCAAGTTAAGCTGTGAGAAAAGTCACCCGGTGTACAGTAACGCGGTGGTGGACCATGTTATTGGTCAATATTAGGGGTTGTGGGCTGTGTTTAGACCAGCAGTACTCTCTTCCAGCACGAGTGACACTCACACCATGAAATGGATCAGATCTGTGTTGTCATCATGTTACCCCTGAGGTCCCCTGATGGAGGCAAAACAGGAGTCCTCCTCTAGTGTACTTTATACTTCCTCTGAAGAGACGGTAAAGATATGTTGATATGAAATGAGTCTGAGACATTTTGGGAGGCAAATCTTTGCAGCCCTCCCTGTAAATAGGAAGATATAATCCATTGCGTTTTACCTCAAATAAGTTGCAGCGTTGAGGAATTTGCCTCCTTTGGACAAACCCCGGATCAGACCTCAGTTATTACTATTTTGGTAAAGTGAAAGTGACATTAGCCAAATATTTTACTGTTTTACCAGGAAATGATGGGAGACATCTTCCCTCTCTTAACAAAGTCTAGAGTAGAAATCAACCCCAAATAAGATTATGCCACCAAAACAAATTCATCTTACTAGATTTCATGGTCAGCCATCCTACCTGTTCAACTGCTTGAACAACTTCACTTGCAAAACTATAAATAAAGACACAAAACAGCGGCAGTGGCAAATTCTCAGTATAATTTACAAAGAGGCGCATTAAAATGTAGAAAAACAAAAACACAGTTGAACAGGAGCAAAATAGAGGAAGCCTTTTAGTGATGCACAGTTTACATAACAGTGTTCTAGGAAAAAAAAGTAAGTCCTAAAAAAGCGCCGTGCTCGAGAAGTCTGCCCGCACTGCAGACAGGAAGGGCAGATCTAAAGCAAGAGAAAGAGGCGACGATTTCATGCTCAGAACTGCTCTGCAAGGTCCACTGGCTCCCCACAAAGTCAATGATGAGCATAAACGCCGGGAGGTTGACTTGAAAGATAGCAGCCCTGTCTCCAGTGGTGGATCTAGAGATTTTTTCCTGGGGTGGCAAGACTGTGTCCCAGAGGTGGCAGCTGCCACCCCTTAGCCACCCTGTAGATCCGCCCCTGTGAGGGGGGAGGGGGGATCCTAAATCGGCGACTTCTGTTTGAGATGAGTTTGGCACGGGTCTCATTGACCTTCACCGTGCATGTACATAAAATATACTTTAAAAACACATTATCTGATTTATAAATGGGGTGGCCACAGGGGTGGCAAGACTGTGTCCCAGAGGTGGCAGCTGCCACCCCTTGCCACCCTGTAGATCCGCCCCTGCCTGTCTCCAATATAGTCTTAGCATGTGTTGGAGCCCCACCTTCCTCAAGTGCTAATGCTACCTGCACTCCCCTTCTGAACGAGCTCTGCTGTTATTACTCGCTGACAGAAGGCTTTTCTGGAGGTCAGATGTGGAGCCGCCATTCATTTCCTCTGCATGTTTGGTCATTTTAAGAGTTTGTAATTTAAGGGGCTTGTGTGTTTTTCCAGAAATGTTACGATATATTTGGTCATGTTAATTTCCTTGAGTGATATTTCATCTTTAGTCTGGTTTTTGGGATGGCGTGTCTCTTGTGTTAAGGCAGAGAGAGCAAGAGGACAAGAACTTCATCGTATCCTATATACATATGTCAACAAAGTTTGAACTTGAACTTTAACTGAGACTTTTAAAACTGCAGGGCAGTGTTATGAAGCCTCTTGCGATCGCCCAAATCCATACTGGACATCACCCTTCACTCACTCATTCAGAGATCTGCCCCCCTTTTAACTGAATAGAAACAGCTCTCGTCTTCAGCCGCTTTGCCGGGGTCGGCTCGCGGTGGCAGCAGCAACACCTATCCTCAGCTCCCAGCGCCTCTCGCACGATGTGCTACGAGGCGCATTTTCCTCGATAAGCGACACATTTCACGCATAAATATCAGAGAACTACCGGGGTGGGTTATGCGCCCAATTATAGGCTATAGTCCAATAAGTGGAAATTGGTTTAGTGTCGAAAGTTTCCACGTACTTTAGCCAACCTGGACTTTGTGAATTCGTTTTTGTGATATAAAAATAGAAATCGTATGATTCATTGTCTTCTTAATAATCTGCCCTAAATAATGCATTATTGAAAACGCACTTTTTGTGCCAAACAGCGTCAAACATAGGACCCTATTTATAAAGAAAGGTCCGATATTCCCCGGTCTCATACAAAGCGGGGACTATAGGACCCGGGGACTATAGGGCCCGGGGACTATAGGGAGGACCCCGCTGGAGCGATTAATTCCTTCCAAAGTAAGCTACTGAACATAAAAGCTGCACATATTTGGTGAAATTTCGTTAAAACAAAAGCTGCATATATTTGGTGAAACTTCGTAACTCCTGGTTCTCTTTACTATCTCAATACACGTCGGGGGGGGGGGGAAACAAAAACAAAGCAATGTCAACTTTTCTGACTTTGGTTCTCTGCTCCTAAAAGCTCTTTTCTGTTGCTGACCCTGATGGTTTTTGAGCTGTTGTGTTGTTTCAAGTCCACTTTACAACTCTGATCTGTGCTTCTAGTGTGGTGAAGTGGTTTTGAGCTTGTTCACATCTCACAGATCCTGCTTTGCTTCTTTGGCCGAGGAGGAAACCATCAGGTAGCACACGCTGTAACTGCTGAGGTTGTCTACTCTTCTTTACCCATCAGTTCCTCCCCTGCTCAAATATAAAGTAGAAAAGAAGAATATTAACCATACATCTATTTGTACTTTAGTTTAAACGGTCAATGCAAGAAGTGGACAACAATTACACATTTAAAGGACAGCAACAGTATAAGTCAAGCCTTCTTTTAGCTTAGCAAGAAAACATTTCTTAGATAGTCCCCATGGCGTGACTGTTATGAGGTTACCGTATTTCCTGGACTAGAAGTCCCTGTTTTTTTTACTCGTCTGGCTGCTCCTGTGCCTTATATTCCAAAATGACTTATAAAAATGTAATTTTGTCTGATAAATACGCTGCATTTCATCTAAGGCCACTAGATGGCGGTGTTTAATCTTGTGACTCAATTAAAAGTAAGTACTGTACCACCATATATATATATATGTGACTTATTTTCCCCTCGCAACACGTTTTTTTGCGTTTTTTGTGTTTAATCTTGTGACTCAGTTAAAAATACTGTACCACCTTATTTTTGGGGGGGGGTTTTTGTTTTTTCTGAGTGCAACTTATACTCCAGTGTGACTTGTAGCCCGGGAAACACGGTATATGCCTCAGAAACCAACAATATTCAACCAAAACCAAGCGAGAAAGCAGGAAATACTTATTTGGACATACGACAGGTAATTTATCCAATTCATCCATCTGCTTCAGTGTGTTCTTAAAATATACAGACTCTTATTACCCTCTGCTCGTTTTTCTGCAGCAGCACTGGGGCCGTTGGAATCAGCCGCCTCTGCTAAGGGATGAAAAAGATATTGATTGTTACACAAAGAAAATATTGGTAGACGCTCAGAAAGTAAAAAACAAGTTCAATGTTATAAAAATGGTAAATGATAAAAGTAAATAGAGGTAAATACATAGATAGCATCACTTTAACATCGATCATATGAACATAAATGTGTAAAAAATGACCCCGGCCCTGGCCTCTTTCCAGACTCTTCCCCCCCCCCTTCATGACTGCTTCTTAACCGTCTACATCAGCTCTGGCTACACATCCTTTCACCTCCATACTCCGTCTGGGGAAGTGATGTGCAGCCTAGATCTGTGTTTTGTGTATGAGAGACTGATGCTTTCTTCCTCAGGTGGTGACTGCATGGGATGCCGCAGCTCTGTAGCGATGCTTTAGGAAGGACGCTCGACGTGTTTCTGTGTGTGGAGCTTTCCCAGCAGCCGCTTTTCATTTTTTCATTGTCAAAAATAAGACTTAAGCACCAAGACAGAACCTCCCATCAACAACCCCGTGTGCTTCTTTTGAGTTGGACTTCTCCACTTCTCTTGATACAAGAGATTTTACATCTCAGCCTATATTGTTGGACGTTAATGGAAATAATAAAGATGCAATTTTTTGCAGGGAAACTTGCCCATCGGCAATGGATCCTCTGTATTAGCTTCAACAGTTATTCTAGCTGCAGAAGAGAAGAGCACAAAACCCCCCAAAAATGACAACAAAGAAAAAACTAAGACGCCTGGTGACAAAAAGAGAAAGATGCTTTACACCAAACATGAAGTGGCGTGTTCAGACATTAGAAACCTACCTCTCTCCTTCTGCTTCCTCCAGAAGCCTATAATGTTGGACAACAAGACAGAGAGGGGATGTTAACAAAGGTACTCCAAACCTAATCGTCTATATGTCTTTATGCACGCTCAATAATCCACGAAAGAAAATCAGCTCATCTGGACGTCGTGTTCAGATGAACTGATTCAACTTTCTGTGATTAACTGCCCATAATTTAAACAGGCGAAGCTTCAATTTGCAAGCACAGATAACAGAGAAGAAGGACTTGGTCACTGACCTGCTTGCCATGGCATGAATGCTAGAAGTGAAGAAGAAAAGTCGATTCATTTAAAGACAAACCAACAAGATTCTTTGTTATTACAATATAAACAACTGTACTCAACTAACACCAACATCGAGTATTCGGCACTGTCCTGGGTTCGAGAGGAACAGTTGGGAACATTATTTGTGTGTGACGGAGATAATGTGGAAAACTGTGGTCGTGAATGCGGCTGTGTCTGGGTGCTTTGTGGCCGAATCGCCGGCAGTTAACAAAGGTTTAAACAAATAACTGTCCCCTTTGTGTCCGAGACGTCATGTCTAAAAAGGTTCAATTACTTCTGGACTTCTCACCGCCCAGAGGCTTTCCTACCTGATGCGAAGAACCACGTTCCTAGAAGATGAAGAGGAAAATGATTAGCATCCAAAACAAGACTGATTTCAATCACACACAAAAAAAAAGAGGCCCAAATGAATAATGCTAGCTCAACACACTGAAAATAAGTATTTGATAATGTGACAAGATAAATGAAATACAATTAAAGATTCATCAAACACAATGAAATGCAGTATCTTGTAGCCTCCCACCTGTTTTGCATCGGTGAAAGAAGACCAACATGACCGGTAGTGCACACAGTACGATGAAGACTACCAGCCCCACAATGACCTTATCTACAGTGCCACATTCAACAACAACATGAAGAAAAATGATGAGAAAACCAGCACCGCCACCAAAAACAACAACACCAATAACATAGCGTTCTGGATAGCACAGCTTCTCATTTCCCCGTTAAAGCCTCATTCAAGTTCAGATCCCAAAAATGTGTGTCCGCCATACATCTGGAAGAACGAATATGAGTAAATTTCGTTCGAAAACACAGCAGAATACGATAGAATTATAATTATTTTTCCTTTGTGGGTGCACGTCATCTTTCTGACATACTGACATACTTACTGACGTAGAAAGGGTTGGGAAAAGGCTCACTAAGCTCCTCGCTGACTGGGTTCGTCATCTTACACTTGATCTCTTTCACTTTGGAGTCTCGCTCCTAAGAGAAGAGTAAAGTGATCAGCTCACATCTAATGAAGACACTGTCATGCTCTACGGGTCTCTTTGGGGAAGCTCTCTTATTGCCTCCTACACCGACCGGGGCCGAGAACGGGTGGAGACAGAGCAGCACCCTCGGCCCGGTAGGTACTCAGTGTCTTGATCGACCAACTAGTTTATTGGCCTATACGACATTAAACGTGTGCAGTACAGCAATCGTCAGATAAATGCCTGACAACTGCTATACCAGCAATAACAAAACACGGACAAGCTTAGTGTACCAGGGTGCAGCATGTACACAGACAGTTCAGAGTGGACAGGCAAATATGAGCTATTAGAGATGCAGCCTGTTTTTAATACTCGCTGACAATGAAAAGTGCCATGCGATAAAGCAGAAAGTGAAACTACTCTCCTCGGGGGAGCGACGGGAGAGGACCATCATCTCTCTGTCCAGTCTGAACCGCCTGTTTACGCATGAAATATAAACGCTGCAGACCTTTCTCATAGTATGTAACATTCGCGTTTCGAGTCCCATGACAATTTACCCTCTGATTATAGTGCCTTAATATTTGTATTTGTTCAACGACACTCAAGCAGGGTCCTATAAGAGGGGCGGTCTCTCCAGGGACGCAGCGTTGCCAGAGATCGGCCTGCACGCCGCTTGCTCCACAGGCAGTGACAAGCAGAAGGCTGTTTGGGCATCCGTCAGCTGACACTTGGCAGAGCCTCAAACAACAGCACCACAACACACTGGTGCTGGCCGATATGGAAACCATCGTCACCGTGATCGTCATATGGAACTGGTATGAGGATATCTGCTTGCATGGGCAAGAACACCACAGCTAAGAATCCAGCTGAGGTTCATCACATTGAACTGTTCGCTAATGCTACAGAATCAAGCCAGAGCGAGTTTCACATAACACTCGCTCAAATATTTCAGACCTCATTCTGTGAGAAATGACACGTAATAGATTCTCGTTGTCATTCATCGAGCCGACACAGTTGTGTATGGAGATATAACAAGATCCAAATTTCATTCCAACACCGCTGACAGATGATCAATGATAATATCTAACTACTGCCCATCCCTACAACACACACACACACACACACACACTTTCTCCCTCGTTCTTCAACTCACAACCCTCCTGCTCAACACAGAAAGACACACAAACAGACAGCCACATGTACAAATAAAAACATTAGACACGTGACCTCTACCTTTGTGATAGTGTGCTCACAGGTTGTGTTACTGTAAGGAAGGCCGTCTCTCTGCCAACTACAGTGGACTTGTTCGACCCCAAGAGTGTTTCCATGGCAACGTAGCTCACAGTTGTCGTTCTTGGAATCACACCTTGGGTCAGGCTTAACCGTGGGTTTCGGGACAGGAACTGTTGTCGGTAGAGGAAAGAGGCAAAAGAATGAGTCTGGTTAAAGCTGCAATCCTGAACACTTGCATGAAAATCAAATGATACATTCTGTTATTGCTGCTATATTAAAGTCAAGAGCTACTCCAAATATACATCCATATCTACTACTACTGCTGCTATTACTTTCGGCTGCTCTCGTTAGGGGGCGCCACAGCGGATCATCCGTCTCCATCTCTTCTGCATCTTCCTCTGTCACCCCAGCCACCTGCATGTCCTCCCTCACCACCTCCATACACCTCTCCATATCATGAATGCTTTTGTTGTTACTCATTTTAAATAGCCGTTCCACGGGCTTCGATTCCTTTAAAGCCTACTTGGAAAACACCTCAAATGTGCAATAAATAAATCCGACGTGTGGTTTTTGATGTTTCCATCGACTAAATAGATTTTATGCACCAACAGTTGCAACACAGCCAGCTGCTCTAGCGCAGGTCCGGTCTATTTTCTGACTACAGACCGGTGATTTACAAGTTGACTAATTCAGTCATTAAAAGGCAACGCCTCATTGGGGCAAATATCAACTCGATGATGCACAGACCTGTGGTGGAGTGCTACTGCAGCAAACCAAGTCACAAGAGACTAAAGTACAGTCGCTTTGGTGGCTTCTGACTTTGGCTGAACACAGCGCAGGTTGAGCTTGGCAGCGTTCAAAGATAAACCAGCACAAATAATGTGTAGGTGTCTCACTGCTGGCAACTCATCATTTGAGTTTGTGTGCCAACTTCACATACTTGGCAAATCCCATATAGTACTGAGAAAAAGACATAAGGCAAATGTGCACCGCGAAGAGATGAGGAATAAAGGATAGCCACACGTTCCACAAATTCCTCTCTTGAGGAATTCTGGGCAAACTCTCTTTTGAGGTGGGTTGACACCTGGGACCCCTTAGTCAGGCGTCAACCATATATTTGACCTTGTTGCACGAACAAATTAGTTTGGCTCATTGTATACCGTACATAATGCTGTTAGTATGCCGGATACTAGCCAGTGGCAGTGTATAGAAGATCTGAGAGCATAGAGGGGGGCGAGTCAGGCAAAACGATGACAGGTAGGGCGAACAAAATTAAATCGGTGTTTTATATCAAATTGGTTAAGTATATATTATATTATATATTATCCATAATCCAAGCCGCTTATCACAATTGGGGTCGCAGGGATGCTGGAGCCTATCCCAGCAGTCATTGGGCAGCAGGCAGGCGGGGAGACACCCTGGACAGGCTGCCAGGCCATCGCAGGGCCGACAAACACACATGCATCTTTATATATATATATATATATATATATTTAAAAAAATGTTTTAGAAAACCGTCAATGGGGTTGATAAGAGTGCTCAAGTAATGAGGGGCGGAATATCAATATAGATGTAGGAAAATTTGTTTTTAATACACTGCAGTAAAAGCTTGTTTCGTGCGTCACACACTCATCAGCTGCTAATGTATGCTGAGGGTGCAACGCACAAAACAAGCTTGTACTGCAAAGTATTAAAAACAAATTTTCCTACGTCTATATATATATATATACACATATATACACAGACACACACACACACACACACACACATATATATATATATGTTAGTATATTAGAGTTTGTATATATATATAGATTATATATAGAGTATATTAGAGGGACAGCTCAGGATGGACAGTCTCCACACAGAAATGATACCACACCTAGCATTTTTCACCTTCAGTGTAACAGCCAAATGCAGAGGAAGACAGCAAGTAGCAGCAAGCTAGAAGAATAAGCGGGTTGTGGCTTGCTAGAAAATATGCAGCATGGAAACATCACCACATCGTGAGCACAACATGTCCACTTACAGATGACTTTTAGATGAATGTGGTTTACCACTTGGCCGTTGATCTGTACTTTGTACATGCCATTGTCCTGGACCTCCGAGTCTTTAATCGTCATAGCTCCAGTTGAAAGGTTCAGGCTACCACGAGCTGAAACAAATGCATGGACATGGTTAGGACGAGCATCTCAGTGTGGTCCTGGACCTCTATTTAACTATTATCATGACTAAAAACAAGTACGTTCTTATTTGAAGCAAAAGTGTTGGAGGTGGGGTTGGAAAAGTAAGGAGAGTTCAGAATAAAAGTCCTCTACTGTTGGGTACAGACCAGTTCCAATGGAGTAGTAGTTTTAGAGTTAAGTGCCTTGCTCAAGGGCACTTCAACAGGAGTTTAGGCAATAGCAAACAGATAAATCTAAAACAGAAATTCGTCAGTCCCAACCCAACATCCACCCACCTAACCCCAACATAAAGCATCCTGTTCCTGTTCTACCTTTGAACTGACGATAGGCATCAACAGAAGTACTCCCATCCCAGTCCATGGCCAAGTTGTCACCTTGGTACCATACTACTGAAGTGATGTCAGTCACAGACGATGAGCCTGTAGTCAGGGTAACACTGTCTGACACTTTCTTGTAGAGTGGTTCTTCTAGAAAGACAAAAAGTAACACAGAAGTACAGTGAAATTTGGTGTTCTTGTGGCAGTATTTCTATGCAAATTATGAAAGTATTTGATTGAAGTGACCTGCAGGTTCCAGAGGGCCAAATGATACAAGAAGAGAAGGTATGTGAAACAAAGGGATACCAAATGGCAGGACATCATCGGGTCAGACGAGCAGTTAATATTCATATTTGTTACGGCACTAAATTACAGTATTAGCAAACTCTCACTATGAATCCCCTGCATGAGGCCTTAGCATCAAACAGTAGTTTAGTTAGTCTTCCTCGTTTCCTCTTCCCTGGCAGCTCCATATTCAGGATCCTTCTTCCAATACACCCAGCATCTCTCCTCCACAATGATCACAATGTCATCCGCAAACATCATAGTCCATGGAGACTCCTGCCTGATCTCGTCCGTCAACCTGTCCATGACCACTACAAACAAGAAAGGGCTCAGAGCCGATCCTTGACGTAATCCCACCTCCACCTTGAACCCATCTGTCATTCCAACCGCACACCTCACCACTGTCACACTTCCCTCATACATATCCTGCACCACTCCTACATACCAAGTCTCTGCAACTCCTGACTTCCTCATTCAATACCACACCTCCTCTCTCGGCACCCTGTCGTATGCTTTCTCTAAATCTACAAAGACACAATGTACCTCCTTCTGGCCTCCTCTATACTTCTCCATCAACATTCTCAAAGCAAACATCACATCTGTGGTGCTCTTTCCTGGCATAAAACCATACTGCTGCTGCTGATCACCACCTCTCCTCTTAACCTAGCTTCTATTACTCTTTCCCAAATCTTCATGCTGTGGCTGATCAACTTTATACCTCTGTAGTTGTTACAGTTCTGCACATCGCCCTTGTTCTTGAAAATCGGTACCAGTATGCTTCTTCTCCACTCCTCAGGTATCCTCTCACTTTCCAAGATTGTGTTAAACAATCTAGTTAAAAAACCCACTGCCATCTCTCCTAAACACCTCCATGCCTCCACAGGTATGTCATCAGGACCAACTGCCTTTCTGCTCTTCATCCTCTTCATAGCTGCCCTCACTTCCTCCTTGCTAATCCACCGCACTTCCTGATTCACTATCCCCACATCATCCAACCTTCTCTCTCTCTCATTTTCTTCATTCATCAGCCCCTCAAAGTACTCCTTCCACCTTCTCAGCACACCTCAGTACAATTCTATTCTAAACCTAAGGTGAGCATGTGGACCTTGTGCATATCATTTGCCATTATACTCAGGCATATATCACTAGAAATTATTATGATTACTATGTTAGTTATTATTATTATTATTATTATCCAAACCGCTTTATCCTGCTCTCATGGTCGTGGGGATGCTGGAGCCTATCCCAGCAGTCATTGGGCGGCAGACGGGAGGACACCCTGGACAGGCCGCCAGGCCATCACAGGGCCCACACACACACACACACACACACACACACACACACACACACACACACACACACCCGACCCACATGTCTTTGGACTGTGGATAGAGTGCAGCATCCGTGCGAGCCGGCCAGCCGGATCAGGGTTTGGATGACGGCCGAGTCTTACGGCGAAGAACACGGGGTCGTCTCAGACCACATGGTCCGGCGTGCTCAATAACAGACAGGAAGGAGGTCTGTGGAGGAGCCAACTTACGCGCACCGGCCGCCATGACCACGCAGAAGACGCACAGCAGAGGACACCTGGTCCCAGACATCGTCCGTCTCCTCCCGTCAGCTCAGCCTCTCTGCTTCACCCGCACTGGCGGAACAACGCCACCCTAAAGACGGAAGACCTCACGCCGGTATGATACAAAGTAACGGCGACGACGACGCCACGCCCAATCAACCGAAAGCGAAACTTAAACAGCTCTCCCCCCCCGTTGGCATTTAGGTGTTTCCAGCCGTGGCCTGCTCAAGCTGACAGCTCCGCTTCGCCTTCACCTCACACACCACCACTGGTTTCTGTCTCTGTCGGCTTCCGGTCAAAACTTACAGACCGGAATAAAGCCAGTCCGCGGCGTGCCCCCAGCTAGCCTACTGGACTCCCCCCAAAACGTGTGTTCCGCCCGGGGGGCGGAGCCTTACGTCCTGCGTCACACACACAGCGAGACACTGCGTCCCGCGTCACACAGCGACACTGCAGCCAATTGGAACGCAAACAGCGGCACCTGCAGTACTGAAGGAAAGAGTAGCGCTTCCGTTAGGGGGCGCCACAGCGGATCATCCGTCTCTACCGCTTCCTGTCCTCTGCATCTTCCTCTGTCACACCAGCCACCTGCATGTCCTCCCTCACCACCTCCATAAACCTCCTCTTTGGCCTTCCTCTTCTCCTCTTCCCTGGCAGCTCCATATTCAGCATCCTTCTCCCAGTATACCCAGCATCTCTCCTCCACACATGTCCACACCATCTCCATCTTGTCTCTCTTGCTTTGTCTCCAAACCGTCCAGCCTGAGCTGTCCCTCCTAAGCCTGTCCCATTATTCATATATAACAGTGTCCCAAACCTGTTCTGTCCTATTCTGCCAAAGGCAACAAAACAAACAAAACAAAAAATGTTTTCTTGGATTCTCTCCTCTGAAACATTCCTCCCGGTTTTGGACAGTTTGCCACCGATGTCAGACACAAACACAGCTTTCAGTTGGATTTGTTTCAATCACGCAGATTAAACTACATGGTTTTGTAATTAACTTCATGCATAGACCACAGCACCTGGTTCTCAATGGGGGACAATGCAGACAGATACGAGCCACAGGGCTGACTGTTCAAGCTGGCCGGTCAAAGGGTTCGGCTTTGTTAAAACATCTGGGTAACACTTGAGTATGGGGAACATAAAAACACTTAATTACTAGTGAACGAGTAATGATCAAGATGTCACTTTAGTAAGGGGAACATAAAAACACTTAATTACTAGTGAATGAGTAATGATCAGGATGTCACTTTAGTAAGGGGAACATAAAAACACTTAATTACTAGTGAATGAGTAATGATCAGGATGTCACTTTAGTAAGGGGAACATAAAAACACTTAATTACTAGTGAATGAGTAATGATCAGGATATCACTTTAGTAAGGGGAACATAAAAAACACTTAATTACTAGTGAATGAGTAGTGATCAAGATGTCACTTTAGTATGGGGAACATAAAAAACACTTAATTACTAGTGAATGAGTAATGATCAAGATGTCACTTTAGTAAGGGGAACATAAAAACACTTAATTACTAGTGAATGAGTAATGATCAGGATGTTACTTTAGTAAGGGGAACATAAAAACACTTAATTACTAGTGAATGAGTAGTGATCAAGATGTCACTTTAGTAAGGGGAACATAAAAACACTTAATTACTAGTGAATGAGTAATGATCAAGATGTCACTTTAGTATGGGGAACATAAAAACACTTAATTACTAGTGAATGAGTAATGATCAAGATGTCACTTTAGTATGGGGAACATGAAAAACACTTAATTACTAGTGAATGAGTAATGATCAAGATGTCACTTTAGTATGGGGAACATAAAAACACTTAATTACTAGTGAATGAGTAGTGATCAAGATGTCACTTTAGTAAGGGGAACATAAAAAACACTTAATTACTAGTGAACTAGTAATGATCAAGATGTCACTTTAGTATGGGGAACATATTGTAAGTAACAAAAACTTAATTACTAGTGAATTAATAATGTCACTTTAGTATGGGGAACATAAAAACACTTAATTACTAGTGAATTAGTAATGATCAAGATGTCACTTTAGTATGGGGAACATATTCTAAGTAACAGAAACTTAATTTACAGTAATTTAACACTAGAACACTTGTAGTGTTGTGTGTTGTTATGTAAGAACAGAGCATATTCATGAAGTGTTAGTAAGGGAGAATAACTCTTCTTGTGGTACTACCACCTTATAAAGGCCATACTAAGCAAAGCATATTGAGATGCTACTACTAATAAGCCATAATTCTGAGGTTATGGAGGGAAAACTCATAGTTCATGGCTTACTGGTTGTACAATAAGGCCATGCAGAATAAGGCAGTAATGAGTACGTAATAATGAGCAATTAAGAGCCAACATGTTGCTAATTTGCATGCTAATAAGCACCTAATTAATGGTGACTACGTTCCCCGTACTAAAGTGTTACCAAAATTTGTTTTTCAAAAGATGGACGCGGCTGGTCTTGGAGCCACACAGACAGCTGCTCAGCATCATAATGGTCATACTGGCAGCACTGACATCTGCTAAAGTCCAAAATAGTCACAATAAAGTTCCCTTTCTGAACCATTCCAGTTACATGCACACCAGCACTCGGTACAAGTCCATAAGAAACACCTTTTTCAGACCCACAGTGACGCTGAAAAAAATGTCCAAGAGCTGCTTTAATTTGCACGTAACAGCGACGTCTTAAAACAGACTCTTTTTTATCCTCTTTTTAAAAATGTTTTGTCAGTATTTCCAAATCCCACCACAACCACCACGGTTTATGAAGCCCAACAGCCTGTGCGATTACACAGGATGTATTTGCATGTTGTAGAGGACAAGTGTATTACAAGTAATGACGAGTCACTCAGTTAAACATTCATTTATTTATTCATTCATTTATAGATTCATTCAGCTTTCACCGTTGTGCGTCTTACTCGAGGACACACGAGCCGTTAGCGGACACGCACATGTGGCATTCCTCGTTTTCTCAGCATCTCGACACGAGTGACTATCAAGCTACGCGTCGACACGTTAAGGTTTGTCCTCAGCTTGCAGACAAGAGGGCAGACATGAGGACATCCAGCACCTCATGGCAGCAGACTGGGATGAGGCAGCCTGGACTGGACTGGACGGGCCCGGTGCACACGGCTGAGAACTGGGGCAGGATCGCTGAACACCCGCCCCTGTTAAAAGGACCGGAGAAGGCAGGCTGGGAAAAAGGTCCACCTCCATGGAGGAAGACGTGGACACGCCCTGCATGAGAAGACATCTGCAGTTGGCTGACTGAAGGGCTGCTTGCCGCTGGGAGAAATGGCTGATGTTCCTCGCGTCTGATTGGCTGGCTCCCGGCCTTGCAGAGGTTAACCAAGCGGATGGGTTGGTCTCGCCGATAACGTGGCTCGATTTGTGTAAAGCAGACGAAGAGTAAATGGCAGAGCTAGAACAAAGAGACAGAAGCGGGGGGGGGTTAAACTGCTGATACTAATAATAATAATAATAATAATAACAACCCAATAAACACACGTGTGAGTTGTAAAATGTTGCAATGGGTGACAACTAAAAATGTACGGCAGCCAATATCAAATTTTCACATAGAGGTAAGAAGTACATCTCAATACATTGATCCGTCTACGCTCTCCTCCATACAGAGAGAAAAAAATCTACCCGTTCGATCAATTAAAATGATTAGAAGGTTTCTGAAACGGCATTGAGAGCAGCGCAAACTTCTGCGATTCGAGATCTTCCCGAGTGGAACGGTGCCGCTGGGCAGGATTTCCTGAGGGGAGGGAGTTTGAATTGATTGACGGCCAATCATAGCTCACGTGCTCTTGGACGGTTTGGTGGTAGAAGACCACGATCTTCTTTCAATCTCGCTCTCATTCGTTCTGTGATAATTTTCGTCATTGTATGCCTGTAATTTGCAGGATGACACAACTAAAAACACATGATACATGTGCATTTGTATATAGTACGTGTCAGCAGGAGAAGAACGCATTCACAGAAACAAAACAAAATGTTCTTTGTGATTTTCTACAACACATTGTTAAAGAAATCTACACTAAGTGCAGATAAACAAGGTAACAGGACTGAAAATACGTTTTCCCTCTGTCCTTTAATAACATGTGCCCTCATTTCTGATGTAAACACAACAGATCTTGTGAGATAGGTTGCCACGAACCACGAGTACCCAACACGACTATCGTTCTCCCAAATAAGATAGACAATAACCTCACCTGTTAAAGGGGATCTGTGGAGACGAAGAGGAGGACGTGGCTGGCCAGGTGTGCGTTTGTGGGCTCGCCATGTGCACATAGTCGTCCTGAGGTGAGCAGTGGCGATGTGGCGACATCATCATGTATCCAACCCCCTCTTCCTGTTTACCGGCGGAGACACAGCCGAGGGCCTCCGTCACGGTGGAAACCTCACCACCGTGGTCCTCCGTCACATCGACGACCGGAAGAGGATGGTCCGTCGCCGTTTCCTTGTCGCCGCCGGTCTCCGACACGGACGGCTGCTGGGGACTGGAGGATCCGGTTAACCAGCGATCTGTGTTGGCTTGTCTGTGGGGTCCTCGGTGGTACTGGCTCACACTAGCCAGCGGCTCAGGTTGACCCGGGCTTTCTGCGGGCCGGGTCAGGGGAGGAGAGTCCGTTCTGCCCGACCCGGCTTTCTCTCTCGACCGGGCTCGGCTCCACTTTGTGCCCAGCGGGGCTCGAAGCCGGTGCTGATGGGTGTGGCTGGAGGTTGGCGAGCAGCTAAAGTCGGGCAGCGCTCGCAGCTCCCTCATCGTCTCCCGCACCACGTCGTGCATGTGCTGGGCGAGAGACGGGTCCCCTGAAAAGACAGTTGCATTCAGCAGTGCTCGGAACAGAGCAAGGGTGAAAGGTCAACTCTCCTTGGTTAAGTAAATTATCGAAGTTGGACTGAAATCAGTAATCAGATTTAACATTTCATGTCTGAAGCCTTGAACAGGTTAAAATATCCTGCCACTTTTCTTCCTATACGATTAATACGAGGTTGTTCTGCCTATATCCATAACGGCTTTCAGTTGTCCCAGGAGCTGTGGAAGTAGTCTAGTCCCCATACATATCCATGATGACCTCTCATCTCATTACAACAAAAGGTAAGTGGGCAGGGTTTCATAACGCGATGACTTGATCTGAGGTTCGACTGAGAAACTAGGGGGTGCTCTTTTAGAAGGATACAATTATGATCAAATTAGTTAAGATTATTATTAAATTAGATGATTAAATTACAGAGGTGGGAAAACCCGGTCCGGAAAGTAAAAACCCTAACGGTGTCTTTACTCCACCCATGTACTAAACCATCAGATTGCACTGACTAGCTTCCCAAATTAGCTGGTTTAATACATGGATGGAGTAAAGACCCGGTTAGGGTTTTCACTTTCTGGACAGGGTTTTTCCACCTCTGTGTATGTAATGTTAAGTCAACACCAGTGTCTCTGTCCATTTGCTGTCTTTTACCTTGGTCCCCTGCTTGCATCCAGATCTCTCCGGGTCCGTGTGGTGCCGACCGGCCCAGCTCCAGAAAGAAAAGCCCATCCAAGTGTCCAAAGCGCCGCACAACAAGCAGAGGCAGCGAGACTAACGGCGTTTCTCTGCCAGGACCGACTCTCACCAGGAGGAGTGACGTAGCCGAGAGGCACAGCCGGACCTCCCCTGCCCAGCCCTTGGTACGGCCCAGACCCCTCGGCTTCACGGTGACCGGCCAAACCTAACGAGGGGTGACGGTGGGAGGGGAAACCATTACTTGGAACTGGCAGAACCATTATGCCCCGCCCCCCCCCATAAATTGCCTTTAAATAGTCAATATGACAAACGGCACACCGACTCGTTTCAAAACTACAACGTCGGTATGACCGAAAGGAAATGACAGGTCGTTATACTGTTCAGCAGAACGGTTGGTCAAATTCTCTGACAATCTTTGCCGGTTTGAGTTCTCAGAAATGAAGAAATGCGTCGATGGACGTTGTTTGCTCGCCAGAAAATAGGTTCAAAGTAAAACGGTAAGAACTGAGCGTAAAGAACACAACAGTCGGTGGCTCCTAACGAAGGAGAATAAGAACGTACACATCACAAGACGTTTTAAGGAAAAATTCAGGTATTGTAAAATCACAAAGGGTCAACTTCATTCATAAAAAGAACCAGAGTGGGAAAAGAAAGACACAGGTGGTCCAACCTCTTTAAAGATGGCGGCAGGAGGAAGGGTGTCATAGCCATCATCTTCCTCCACGAAGCTTTCCTCCTCTCCGTATCTCCTCTCCTCGTCAATCAGTTTCTTGACCGCCAGGTACCATTCATCTTGCTCCCTTTGGTCCCCTGCGATCAGAGCCAAGGTCTGATCCTTGGCGTAGAGCGTCACCATGTGGCCTTTCTTGGAACTGACAATCTTGTTCACCCCCAGACAACACCGCAAGTAAACGACCCTGAAAAAAAGTTGGAAGTTTGGGATTTTAATTTGTTATCGAGTGTCGACTGTTACGTTGGGACTCCCAGAGCTCGTCCACCACGATAATGAAAGACCCCGTGGACAGTAGGGCTGTCTCCTATTTGTCTTATTGGGTTTATAGACCGGTGTTCCACATCAGCACAGTTCAGCAATGCTTGTATACATTTACTGGCTGAAAAGAGCCAAAGAAATGGCTACAGCATTTCTATCTTTCTGATCATTGAAGAAGAGCTTTGCCTAAACCCAACTAGTTTTGGGATCGCATCACTGATAAAAATGAGACTACAAAAAATGTAATTGCAACAAGAAAGAACGAAAGAAAAAATGTTTTCTTGTAAACCACATGCAGCCTCCTGAAAGCTTTTTTGTTTTACATTTACCGCCTCCATCCCCACCCCCACCCCCCACTCTCTGAGCCGTCCCGGTCGCTGCTCCACCCCCTCTGCCGATCCGGGGAGGGCTGCAGACCACCACACGCCTCCTCCCATACATGTGGAGTCACCAGCCGCTTCTTTTCACCTGACAGTGAGAAGTTTCACCAGGGGGGACGTAGCGCGTGGGAGGATCACGCTATTCCCCCCCGAACAGGCGCCTTGACCGACCAGAGGAGGCGCTAGTGCAGCGCCCAGGACACATACTCACACCCGGCTTCCCACTGGCAGACATGGCCAATTGTGTCTGTAGGGACGCCCCACCAAGCCGGAGGCAACATGGGGACTGGCACCGGCGACCCCGGTGTTGGTAGACCGCTAGGCTACCCAGACGCCCCGCCTTTAGAAAGCTTATACAAGAAGCTTCTTGGGTGCCATTCACACAAAAGGCTTGTTTTGTTTTGTTGTTTCCAGTCAGCAGGGATTTTTCAGCAACTGATGGAGAAACGTAACCGTACAGCAGCAACTCAAAGTGCCAAGCAGAACTGACGAGACAGTCGGGGTTAAATACCACCTGGCTGACGGCTAACATTAAAGCCAAGCTCTGCCCAGTCCCTCCACTGAGGCACACTGTCAATTTCTTCCCACCTTTGCTTGCTGGACCCAAACAATCCAGTTTTACCAGCAGCCCTCTGGGTGGATATGAACTTCTCCTCGGTCAGGTACCACTCCAGCCGGCCCGGCCCGGTGTGACTCCCCTCTCTCAGAACAAAGTATCTCCTGTGGCTCCACTCCATCTTCCCCAGGTATCCCCGCTTCACCACATCCTCCTCCAGGGTTGAGGAGGATGCGAGCAGGGCAGCAGCGAGAGGAACCGGGGCGCGGGGCAGAAGTCCTTCACAGAAGTGAAATGGAGGAAACTCACTCGGCCTCATCCCGACCCCCTGGTTCCCGTCTTCTCTCTGACGGCTGCCGTCTGTGTGACTGGGAGTCTGGTCATCATTGATCTGGGTCTCCGTTTCTGCAGGTGAGACGCCCGGGGGTCCCGGCTGAAGGGAGGCGCGGCGGGAAGAAGAGGAGGGCGGGGAGACGGCGCCACGTTGAACCTCAACCACTGCGGACTCGTTCATGTTGACACAAAAACCTTGTTTGAAACAAGAGAAATGCACCAAATGGTTACCACGACGACAAACACATCTCACACAGTTTGAA
Source organism: Lampris megalopsis (assembly GCA_022114975.2). NCBI lineage: Eukaryota > Metazoa > Chordata > Actinopteri > Lampriformes > Lampridae > Lampris > Lampris megalopsis. The sequence goes on along the minus strand of JAJHIY020001535.1, from coordinate 517,381 downwards.
AATCTGATCGGCACTAATTTGATTTTTTGTTGGTTTGTTTTTACCCCCCATTTTCTTCTAATTGTACTTGGCCAATTATCCCACCCTCGCGAGCCGTCCCGGTTGCTGCTCCTCTGCCGATCCGGGAAGGGCTGCAGACTACCGCACGCCTCCTCCCATACATGTGGAGTCACCAGCCGCTTCTTTTCACCTGACAGTGGGGAGTTTCACCAGGGGGACGTAGAGCGCTACCCCCCCCAGTCCCCTCCCACCCCCGACCGGCATCCCCACCGACCAGAGGAGGCAAGACGCACACCCACATCCGGCGTCCCACCCGCCAATTATGTCTGTAGGGACGCCTGCCAACCCGGAGGCAACACGGGGATTCGAACCGGCGACCCCCGTGCTGGTAGGCAACGGAATAGACGGCCACGCAGCCGGACGCCCCACTGATTTGATTATAACCATCCAGAACAGCAATGTTAATAATAACAATAACAATAATAATGGCAACTCTTTACTTATATAAAAACTTTCACAGGCAAGAAGTTTCGCTCAAAGTCTTTACACAAGCAGACCAATTAAAACAATCAACAACCCAGGGAACAAAACAAAAAACAATGGCCCTCATTGCTCATTCACATGTGCCAATTTCCAACACAGCCGTGGCATTTGAGTCTGTCTCCAGTGGCGGATCTAGCGATTTCTTCCTGGGGTGGCAACAGGGGGGGCAAGACTGTGTCCCAGAGGTGGCAGCTGCCACCTCTGGGACACAGTCTTGCCCCCCCTGTTGCCACCCCGTAGATCCGCCCCTGTCTGTCTCAGAGACCCGTCCAGAACCCGGTTCACACACCAGAATCCACACGCCAGCGGGCCAGCAGCTGGGGTCTGTGAGCTCGGGTGACTGGCCGTTGCCTGAGGTGGACAATAGATGCCGGGGAGGGGGGGGTACCAACGGTTGAAGAAGGAGGCCGAATATTGAGTCTTAAACGAAGTGGAAACGGTCCGTTTGTCCTGTAAAACGTTACACGGTGGGTGTTGGATAGAGGGGTCTTCACATTTTACACTGCTTACATCTGGACCCAGCGCCCGATTCTTACTTTGACCAAAAGCCGAGCACAGCCTAACGCGGGCCTTCAAGCCGCTGTTCTGTTGCGGCGTTTTCTCCGCACAGTGGTCTAAATTAAGGTTTGGGTTAGGCTTTGTGAATAGCCTAGCTCAGGGTTTCTCAACCCAGTCCTCAAGGACCCCCTATCCTGCAGACTTTCATTGTAACCCTGCACAGGTAGCCCTGCTTGTACTTACTCGACCAATCATCTCGCAGCACTTAATTATGCAAGGTGTGCAAACTCAGACATTCATTGCTGATTGGTTGAATAACTACAAACAGGTCCCTATTCAGGGTTGCAAAGAAAACCTGCAGGATAAGGGGTCCTTGAGGACTGGGTTGAGAAACACTGGGCTAGTTGGTGTTCCCATATCACGCGGAAACAGAGTATTGTAGCGAATCCGGGGGACGAGGCAACCACAGGAAGTGCCGCGGCCGGGAAGCGAACCCGCGTCGCCCGCACCGCAGGAGGCATCGCTAACCGCTCGACTACAGGGTCATGCACGTTATCCATGCACGTTACAATACGGAATCAAAGCCTACAGATATTGGTACGTTTTCTCTGTTAAAGTTGCTGAAAGAGGAAGCTGATACCACCCGCAGCGACCCGGTCGATCCGCTCTGGCGCCCCCTAGCGGAGACAGCCGGAAGTTGCAGTAGTAGTGACTGCGTCGCATTTTCCGCCATGTGGGCCTGCGGATTCATGGCGTTCGCTAAAAACGTGTTTGTAGCTTTCAGACTCGTCGCAGGCCGCAGCGAACCGGTCGAGCCGCTATGGCGCCGCCTAGCGGGGGCAGCCGGAAGTGGTAGTATTACCAGTAGTAGTGACTGCGTCGCATTTTCCGCCATGTGGGCCTGCGGAGTCATGGCGTTCACTAAAAACGTGTTTGTAGCTTTCAGACTCGTCGCAGGCCGCAGCGACCCGGTCGAGCCGCTCCCGGAAGTGGCAGTATTAGCAGTAGTAGTGACTGCGTCGCATTTTCCGCCATGTCGGCCTGCGGCTTCATGGCGTTCACTAAAAACGTGTTTGTAGTTTTCAGACTCGTCGCAGGCCGCTGCGACCCGGTCGAGCCGCTCTGGCACCCCCTAGCGGGGGCAGACGGAAGTGGCAGTATTAGCAGTAGTAGTGACTGCGTCGCATTTTCCGCCATGTGGGCCTGCGGATTCATGGCGTTCACTAAAAACGTGTTTGTAGCTTTCAGACTCGTCGCGGGCGTAACGTTTGACGTTTACACCCACGTGTCGTCCGCCGTTTCTTCGTTTATTTGAAATTGGAAGATCGACGTAAAAAAAAAAACAAAAACCCGCCAGTTTAACGCCAGTTTAGAGTCCGGCCAGCGCGCACGTTACTTCGGCCTTACCTGCTCCTCAGGTCGGCCTGTCCTGCACAGCGACCTCCGGCGACGTCACACTCGCGATGCGGCAGCTCATGGTGAGTCTCTACCTCCTCTCTCGCCGCTCTCCTTTATAACATCCGCCGAACTCGGCCCAAAGGGGGGGGGGGGCGAAACGTCGTTTGACCCGATGACGTCAGCATCAAGCCGCCGCTTTAATGACCCTGTCACGTGTGATGGAGATGACGCGCGCACAGGGATCCGCTGACGTTCTAGTCTGTGAGGGTTAATTAGTCGGTGTGGTTTTTTTCTCTCTCCAATTAAGCTGTTGAGGAAATATTAAACTCGTTCAGGCCACGCGCTATTCCAGCGGGCGGTCGAAGGCTTTGAATTTGAAGAAACCACCAAAAAAAACGTCTTTGTTCCCCATCACTTCATCGCCAAAAAGCCAACCTGGTAACTAAGTAGCCACTCGCTACACCGGAAAGGAAAAGCGTAGGGTGGCCCGGATGCGGAAATGGACCGGAAGTGCCCCGTAAACGTGTCTATAACATAGCTGGTCTCACAACTATCTTGTAAACCTTCCCTTTAACTCTTGCCGGTACCCTGATGTCGCAAATCACTCCTGACACTCTTCTCCACCCTGCCTGCCCTCTCTTCTTCACCCACTCCACCCTGCCTGCCCTCTCTTCTTCACCCACTCCACCCTGCCTGCTCACTCTTCTTCACCCACTCCACCCTGCCTGCGCACTCTTCTTCACCCACTCCACCCTGCCTGCCCTCTTCTTCACCCACTCCACCCTGCCTGCCCTCTCTTCTTCACCCACTCCACCCTGCCTGCCCACTCTTCTTCACCCACTCCACCCTGCCTGCCCTCTCTTCTTCACCCACTCCACCCTGCCTGCCCACTCTTCTTCACCCACTCCACCCTGCCTGCCCACTCTTCTTCACCCACTCCACCCTGCCTGCACTCTCTTCTTCACCCACTCCACCCTGCCTGCCCTCTCTTCTTCACCCACTCCACCCTGCCTGCCCACTCTTCTTCACCCACTCCACCCTGCCTGCACTCTCTTCTTCACCCACTCCACCCTGCCTGCCCACTCTTCTTCACCTCTCTTCTGCACTCCCCGTCACTTTGGACAGTTGACCCAAACTCATACGCCTTCACCACCTCCACTCCTTGCATCCTCGCCATTCTGCTGTCCTCCCTCTCATTCACACATAGGTATTCCATCTTGTTCCTACTGACTTTCATTCCTCTTCTCTCCCGTGCATACCTCCACCTCTCCTCCACCTGCACCCTACTCTCACTACAGATCACAATGTCATCCACAAACATCATAGTCCATGGAGACTCCTGCCTGATCTTGTCTGTCAACCTGTCCATCACCACTGCAAACAAGAAAGGGCTCAGAGCCGATCCTTGATGTAATCCCACCTCCACCTTGAACCCATCTGTCATTCCAACCACACACCTCACCACCGTCACACTTCCCTCATACATATCCTGCACCACCCCTACATACTTCTCTGCAACTCCAGACTTCCTCATACAATACCACACCCTGTCATGCTTTCTCTAAATCCACAAAGACACACCGCATTAAACAATAAATTGTAATAACCTGTGACTCGTGTTAATTCCTTCAAACATTAAACTGCCCCAATATGGGTACTAATGAGTTACTCAAAAACGATTTGATTTATTAAGGAACGGTTTAGTATTTTGATATCTTGTTCCAAACACATGCACCTTAACTTGTCTGGCATACATGTACAAAAAGAAAAAACACAGCATTTGAAAAAGCGTTTATTTCAAAACATCCACGACAATCATCAAAGATAGCTGCAGAGCTGAACTTGCTGTTTAGTAAACCTTTGAAGTGTCTTCATAAATATACAGAGGTCCGGTCCATGTGACGGATTTTGTTTTTTTTACCACTCTGCTTCAGCCGATGCTTTCTTAGCGGGTTCAGTTTGGTAGTTTACCATCATGCATGCCACTGTGAACAACTGGTTTAAGTTTTGGGCGGTGGACAGTGGGATGACCTGGTTAAATAGGGCAAACGTCCTCACCCTCTGGAACATCACATCGATGTACGCTCTCAACCGCGCTGTGGACCGCTTCATCATGTAAACCACCGACTCTTTCTCCTTTGATATGAAGGGCAGCCGGTGGACCTTACAAGGGACACGAGTTTTCACTCTGAGGCCCTTGTCCACCATTATGGACATATCCGGGGCAAGTAAGGGGACGATCCCTGACTTCTGAAAAACCTCCTCATCGCTAAAGCGCCCGGGGAAGAAGGCGGATACAAAAGTCACCGAGCCATGGGGTGCCATTCCCACCATCGCCTTGACGGTGTACTCGGTTTCCAGTTCGTCATAAAATATAGTCTCCTCGCAGGGGAAGAGGCTGACCGGGGTTCTGCAATGCAATTCTATGAAATCGACGACCACCTGGGTGTCGGGGTAGTGCTTGAACTCCATGGGCAGATGAGCTCTGACATTCTCCTTGGAGAGCCACATGGGGACAGAGCCTAAAACACGGTGCAGGAAATCAGTCCAGGACGTCAGGATGGTGACCACACTGGACTTCTCAACCATGAAACACGAAGCCAGGTCAAACTCCTCCAGGCCCAGAACGAGATATGCCATGAACATGAAGAATTCGTCCACTTTTGACAAAGGCTGAATGGCATAAACACAAAAAAAGTGTCATTAATTGGCAGTTTATTTTGACCATCACATATTAATGCTCAATGAAATATTAAGTTGATCAAACTTAATTCATAAAAGTTTTTGCAATGAAAGTTTCCCAAAGCAGAGAAATATAAAAAGCTGAATTGGTAAATGGACTGCATTTATATCACACTTTTCTAGTCTACTGACCACTCAAAGCGCTTTACAGTGTATGCCTCACTTTCACCCATTCACACACACATTTATACACTGCACGGGGGAGGCTGCCATGCAAGACGCCAACCTGCTCATCAGGAACAGTTAGTTGTTCAGTGTTGTGCTCAAGGACACTTTGACATGCTCGCTGAAGGAGCTGGGGATCAAACCAGGAACCTTCCGATTACTATGTCTTGATGCATGCTAAATAATCCAGGTAAGGAAATCACAGAAAGTTGAATCGGTTCATCTGGACACAACGTTTATTGGGAGAAACATTTCCTCACTCATCCAAGTGACCTCTTCAGTCTCAGCTGACTGCAGGTATCCCCACCCTTATTAAAAATACAGTGGTAGAACGACCGAAAACAATGATCGGTATCATATATAAATTGCTATGGCCATTAACTAGAGCTGCAATGGTCATGTGTACTATTCACAGAGGACTGGGGAATAGTTACAATCACAGCATTGTAAGATGGGTGTGCTATGGGTTCCCCGGTTTCACCTCTAGTGGCCAACTTGTATGTGGAAGAAGTGGAAAAGAGGGCTCTGATGTCCTATCCAGGGACACCATCTTGCTATTGGTTCAGATTTGTGGACGACACCTGGGTTAAATTTAAATCTCAGGACATACCACATTTAACCGACCACATTAACGCGGTGGACAACGACATCAAGTTCACCAAGGAGGATGTGAAAAATGACAGGTTAGCTTTTTTAGACTGTGAAACTTCAATTGGTGATGGGGGACATTTGATTGTTGATGTTTACCATAGACCAACACATACTGATCAGTACTTAAGGTTTGACTCTCATTAACCACTGCAGCATAAACTAGGAGTTATCAGGAGACTGTACCACTGATCTGACAACGTCCCCACCAACACAGTGGCTGGGGAAGGAGAGAAATCCCACATTAAACAGGCCCTGGTGAAGTGTGTTTATCCTAACTGGGCATTTCAGACAACTTTATTTATTTATCTGGGCATTTGTTAAAGCCAGGAAGACGCCCAAACAGTGCACCAACTGATCGAAGAGAGGAGAAGGGCAACGGCTGCCTAAGGGTAAACCAGTGGTGATTCTGAATGTGGCAGGAGTGTTGAAAAGGTTGAGATGCGTATTTTCAAAACACCGCATCTCAGTTGTTTTCAAACCCCAAAACATGCTGCGCCAGAAATTGGTCCACTCCAAGGATCGGGTCCCCTGGCACAAACAGAGCAATATCGTGTATGATGTTAAGTGTCAGGAGAATTGCTGTGACTTGTACATCGGGGAAACCAAACAGACCCTGGCCAAAAGAATGGCACAACACAGATGAGCTAATGTGTCAGGCCAGGACTTTGGAGTCTACACCCATCTACAGGCCAGTGGCCACTCTTTCAAGGATGAGGATGTGCAGATCCTTGAAGAGGAAACGACCATCCCTGAACCGAGGGCAGGGCCCAAGAGTATATCTGTTGCCATCTTACAATGCTGTGATTGCAACTATTCCCCAATCCTCTGTGAATAGCACACATGGGGAATGTAACTCTAATTAATGGTCACGGTAATTTGCATATGAAACAGATTGTTTGTTCGGTGGTTATGCAACTGTGCTGTTAAAATGGGTGGGGATACCTGCAGTCAGTTGAGACTGAAGAACTCACTTAGATTACATATTTCTCCCAATAAATGTTGTGTCCACATCACAAAGTTTAATCAGTTCATCTGGACACTGATTTGGGAATGGTTGCAATCACAGCATTCTAAGATGTTGAGTAAGAGTACACCGTAAGAGTACTTCTGTAGACATCTTACAATGCTGTGATTGCAACCATTCCCAAATTTGTTAATGCTAAACATTGCCACTGAAACTCTAATTAATGATCACGACAATTTGCATACGAAACAGATCGTGTTCAGTCGTTATGCCACTGTATTGTTTATAAGGGTGGGGATACCTGCAGTCAGTTGAGACTGAAGACTCTTCAGGCTCATCTGACTTTCATCACTCATTTTTGTGAGTGATGAAAGTCCCTCACTTAAATGAGTGATGAAATGCTTCTGTCTCAATAAACATGTCCAGATGAATTGATTAAACTTACTGTGATTATGTATTAACTTGTTTTAGCTATGTTTATTTGTTGCTGTTATTCACATCGCTGACCAATAGAACGGTAAATGGATTGCATTTGTATAGCTTTTTTCCCCAAAGTGCTTTATAATTAATACCTTGCACCCCCCCCACGCACTCATACACTGATGGCTGCGTTAAACCATGCGAGGTAACAACCAGCAGCTCATCACGAGCAGTTAGGGGTTAGGTGTTTTGCTCATAGACATAGACACTTTAGCTGGGATGAGCCGAGGATCAAACCAACAACCCTCCAGATACCAGACAACCCGCTCGACTTCCTGAGCCACTGCTGTGCTCAACAGAGGTCAGTCCTCAGTTAGAAATTACACACAGCCCCCTTAAAGTGTAAGTAAGCACCCTTTTTTATCCCGTCTGTGGCTCCTGATATGTAGAAAAGGATAAAAAGGGGTGTAGATATAGAGAACAGTGAAGGTAGAGTCCTTGTATAAAAGGATAAAAATGGGTGTAGAGCTACATACAGCCCCTTTTTAATCTTTAATTGTGACTTACTGGTAGTCTTCCAGGCTGAGCCAGTTCCTTCCGTTTGCGATATTTAGAGAAATAACGGATATTTGCAGCAGCAGGTTCAATCAGCTGCCAGAAGGCCATCAGATGATCATAGGTAGCAAACCTGTGGAGTACATCAGCATTTATATTACAATCCAGTCATTAAAATAAAACATAGTCATTCCAATTAAAAGATCTTTCAAGATTTCTTACATTGGATAGCTGCATCATGATTACCAGCCTGACAATTTCAATAGATCACCTTGTGTATAAATGGATGGCATCATCACAATCTGCAAATCGCATGACACCGTAACGCTCTTTGAGAATCATCTGGCTCAGCTTCTCTTTTTGTTCCTTGAGATCTTGAAGCTCCATCTGGATTTTGGACTGGGATGAACCACTGAAGACCTGGAAGCAGGGAGACCAGAAGCAAAAAGGCCAAATTGTCATGTTCCGTAAAGACTTGCGTTTTATTTTAGTATTTTCTCCCCTCTAGTGGTCGTTAGGAGTAATTTTTTATTCTCATTGGTTATTTTAGTCACATGACAGCATGCAGCATGTGCTGGTGGCTGGTGTGACAGAGGAAGATGCAGAGGACAGGGTTAATAATAGTAACAAAAGTAAAGAACTCCATATCATAAATTTACTGATTATTTTGGCAAAGTATCACATTCATAAGTCAAAACTTGGCCATTCTAAACTCCTATTTTTAGTTTTTGAAAATGACACCAAACAATACATTAAGACTATCACGGACTCGAAAAATAAGAGAGCTGCTTAGACTGTCTATTTTTGCAACCTATTTGTCTTTACTTGAAGATTCCCCCTGGCTCCGTTTAAGGAGGACAGGAAGAGACGGAAATGGACGATCCGCTATGGCGACCCCTACCGGGGGCAGCCGAAAGTACTGGTTGTAGCAGCAGCCGTAGCAGCAGTACTAAGTGGGATGCCTGGTCACACCGACACCAGAGAGGAACGGGGTACCGGTTTTGGAGGGTTTACCAAAGACTCAAGTCTTACACCAAAAGCTGCGCACGGATCACATGAAAACAACTGGATTTACTGCTGTTCTGACACGTGGGTGGAAGCCTGTATTTCTTTCATGGTGGAAAAACTGACTTTATATGAACCGGTGGTCCAAGTCCGCACTGTTCGGTAAACGTGATAGATCGGACCGGTACCGGGATATTTAAAGCTTCGTACTCGGAACCGGTACCAGCATCTAAAACGTGACATCGATGAATCCTTTCGGGTCACCTCACCTGTCCGTAGCGGTGATCATGGACAACCGTGTCCACCACCCAGCGGTCCGCCTGCCCTTCGGCCGGGCGGTACCCGTTCCACGGAAAGAGGACGGGGACCGCGTCCGGTTTCAGTCGTTTCCTTTGCGGCTCTCCGTTCTCGTAGTCACCGTCTCTGAAATGGGCCCAGCACACTCCGGCGCCTTCGTCAGGGGACAGGTCCTCCTTCCCGATGGACTCGAGCCATTTCCGCCTGTAGTCACCGTCCGCAGGGAAGCGGTGACAAGTCAAACGGTTCGGGCTGGACTCGGAAAAAGCTGAACAAAGAGGGACACAACAGCGCTCAGCGTGGCATTCGTCCGCTTTCTGTGTCTGAGACGGAGGTTCGGCCATTTTTCTAAAAAAAAAAAAAGAGGATAAACGCCTGCTGATCGCCAGTGCTCGATGTATATATCCTGACCGGAAACACGTCACCGCCAAGGCCCCGCCCCCTTTATTCCTTTAAATTTTAGGTTTATCGGCGGTTGGCAAAAAACGATTTGGCACACTACCGCCACCAGAGCGGATCAGAATGTGTATTTACTGAAGAAGAAACAAAACAAACTAATGTCTTCTCAATTAAACTGGTTATTTCGCAGGTTTGTGATAGGCACGAAACACAGCGAATGAATGACGAGTCAAACGGGAGTTGGACTCGGACAAAGCTGAACAAAGAGGGACACAGCAGCGCTCAGCGTGGCATTCGTCCGCTTTCTGTGTCTGAGACGGCCGTTCGGCCATTTTTCTAAAAAAAAAGTAAAGAAGGATAAACGCCTGCTGGTCGCCAGTGTTCGATGTATATATCCTGACAGGAAACACGTCACAGCCAAGGCCCCGCCCCTTCCTTTAAATTTTAGGTTTATCGGCGGTTGGCAAACAACGATTTGGCACACTACCGCCACCAGCTGGAATGGAGAGCGGATCAGAATGTGTATTTACTGAAGAAGAAGAAACAAAACAAACTAATGTTTTCTCAATTAAACTGGTTATTTCACAGGTTCCGGTTGACTAGGATAAGTCTGCATGCTAGTAATGAGGCAAATGCTAGAGCACTTGCCTGCAAAGTTGTGACCTTACAGTTAGGGGGTGGTGTGCCAACGATGGCTGTGTGAAACTCAGGGTTTATGGTCTGTTTACAGATATGTGAGAATACATTAAATATCTGTCCCCAGTAACTGTTGAGGGAGGGGCAAGCATGGTGCTTTTTTAGGACTTGTTGGAATGTGTTCAGTGTTAGATTTCAGCCTTTTTGCTCGGGTTGCCAGACGTCAACGGAAGTCAAACTGAGTTGCTGCTCTTTTTAGAAAACTTCTTTTTTTATTTTTTCTACAAATTCTACAATGTGCACAATGTGATGCACAATGTGCATAACACTGTTATGCACATTGTGCATCACTAAAAGGCTTCCTCTATTTTGCTCCTGTTCAACTGTGTTTTGTTTTTCTACATTTTAAGGCGCCTCTTTGTAAATGATACTGAGAATTTGCAACTGCCACTGTTTTGTGTCTTCGAAGTCATATTTTTGCAGGTGAAGTTGTTCAAGAAGTTGAACAGGTAGGATGACAGTGACAATGAAATGTAATAAAATTATTTATTTTAATTAAAAAAATTTATTTTTATTATTTGGGGGTTGATTTCTACTCTAGACTTTGTTAAGAGAGGGAAGATGTCTCCCATCATTTCCTGGTCAAACAGTAAAATATTTGGCTAATGTCACTTTCACTTTACCAAAATAGTAATAACTGAGGTCTGATCCGGGGTTTGTCCAAAGGAGGCAAATTCCCCAACGCTGCAACTTATTTGAGGTAAAACGCAATGGATTATATCTTCCTATTTACAGGGAGGGCTGCAAAGATTTGCCTCCCAAAATGTCCCAGACTCATTTCATATCAACATATCTTTACCGTCTCTTCAGAGGAAGTATAAAGTACACTAGAGGAGGACTCCCGTTTTGCCTCCATCAGGGGACCTCAGGGGTAAAATGATGACAACACAGATCTGATCCATTTCATGGTGTGAGTGTCACTCGTGCTGGAAGAGAGTACTGCTGGTCTAAACACAGCCCACAACCCCTAATATTGACCAATAACATGGTCCACCACCGCGTTACTGAACAACGGGTGACTTTTTTTTGCTTTTCTCACAGCTTAACTTGACCAATCCCACATTGGCTGGACCCATCGATCCTTAACAGTGCACTTTATTATGTAGTTTTGTTTTCCGCTGAAGTGCACCGAGACATCTGTGAGATGCTGCACCCTCATTAAACTCCATTCATACATATACATACATTCATACATACATGGCGGCGCGAACGTATGTTCGCGGCAGCCTCACGCAGTAGTGTCCATGTAGTGTCTTTGTCCACGTCTGCGTCCAAGTTTGATGGCTGGGAGAGCCGGCGCTGGATCGGCTGGGGGAGTTTGGTCTGCTGTATCCTGTGGGCCCAGGGACCACGGCCCTGCCCGGAGCTGCACCCGAAGAGGAAACACCAAGGGCGGCCTGACAGGATGCGCAAGTGGGGCAGGCTAAGCTAGCTGCTAGCCCATGCAGACCGGCAGTTCCGATAACACCAAGGACAGTCTGGTGGTGGCCTCGTCTGGTGTTGACTGTGTTTTTGGTGCCGTCGTGTGGAGCGTGGGGACGTGTGTCAAGGCTGTCTCACTGGGAGAGCTGGCATTTGGATCGGCTGGGGGAGCCTGGTCTGCTGTGTCCGGTGGGCCCAAGGACCACGGCCCTGCCCGGAGTTGCGCCCAAACAGTAAGCAACACGGGCGGTCTGACAGGACGTGGAAGGAGGGCAGGCTAAGCTAACTGCTAGACCATGCAGACCGGCAGTTCCGGCAGTCATCTTGGCTGGTGTTCGATCTCTTAGACAGTGAACTTTTTTTTGTGTGGATATGTTGGATATGTGTTTTTGTAGTTTTTATATATTTTTTTTGTAGTTTGGATATGTGTTTTTGTCTTTGTGCTGCACTGCTGTGGGTTGGGGGAAACGATATTTCATTTCATGTACGCAAGTGCATGAAATGAAATGAAAATAAATGTTCCTGATCCACTTGCTGCTGCAGTATGTCTCTGGAAATGACATGTCACATAGCCTAGCTTGTGCAGGTGCTGCACGGTGCCCTAGGGGTTGGGACTGTATTTCTACCTCATGGTAAGAGGGTCCTGAGAAAGAACAAAGCCACTTTATTTTGTCATTGTAAAGCTTACAAAGAATATGTTCTCTGCATGTAACCCATCCTATTGTACAGGAGCAGTGGGCAGCTGCAGCGCCCGGGGACCAACTCCAGTTCCTCTTTCCACTGCCTTGCTCAGGGGCACAGACTGGAGTATTAACTCCAACATTCATGTCTTTTTGATGGTGGGAGGAAACCAGAGCACCCGGGGGAAGCCCATGCAGACACGGGGAGAACATGCAAACTCCACACAGAAAGGACCTGGGACGGCCTGGGGTTCAAACCCAGGACCCTCTTGCTGTGGGGCAACAGTGCTAACCACTGGGCCGCCGTGCTGCCCCAGCGTGGATCCTCTGGGTGAAGTGTACATGTTCTCCCTGTGTTCCCCTGCCATCTCCCTGCTTTCTGCCTCCGTCCCCTGTGGCCCTGGAAGTTGAACATGTTGGAACAGACTATGAACGAGTAGAAATGTCTCATGCAGCACATTTCATTTGCAAACCCAGGAGAACATGGATATGTACTCTGGGCCTTTGTAGGAATATGAATGCAGTAACTGCAATGTGTGGGGTGGTATGATAATAACGCATAATTTTAATCTATGGATCACAGAGGGAGAGAGAGTTGAAAATGTTTGTTTGGCTTTGTTGTGATGCTCTGTTGATCCTTAATATCATCATCATCATCATCAGTGGTCACTCAGGGTCAAGTATGACCGTCCTCTCTCTGGGTCCCTCTGGGTCCTCAGGCGGGAGGCTGATCCTGGAGCCGCAAAACGGGAGGACGCCTGCACGTGACAGCTTTTTATGTGGAGTGGCTGATGCGCCTGCAGCCACCACACGGTTCTTGATGGGGGTGGCCGGAGTCCAATGGCATGGAGAACCAAGATGATTGGGGACCACCCTCTGTTGCAGCCTTCATCACCTTCACTGCCGTTGTGACCCGGAGGCGTCATCTGCCAGTTGTTTCGTTGAGGTCTTTGTTGGATTGCGCTTCGTCTGGAACCTCCCCCTTGACCTACCCACCTTGGGGGACCCTCCCAGGAGCCAAGCTCCGGACGGCATAGCTCTTGGGGACATTGGTACACGCAAGCTTCTCAACTGCAGCAAGGTGGCGATCCAGGAGAAGTCTTTAACGTCAAATTCAGGTTTGACCCCCCTCCACAAAGATTACAGCCTAACCATCACAACCACAGCTATGGATGTCAATGGCCAACATGGCTGTCCTGTGTGCTAGCTAGTTTACAGTTGAAGGATCATCTCTCCCGGTGAAGGAGGCTTGTGTGACTATGCAACCTTACTCAGCAAGGTACAGTGTTGTCCAGCAGGTGGCGGCACAGGGTGGGTTATTTTGGCCAGAGGGTAACTACAGCTCATGCAGGCATAGTGAAGATCAGATTGTCTTCAGTCTGAGGCAGACGTTGGAAATGAGTGACAGTAAAAACCAACACCTGTTGCCTGGTTTATAATCTCAGTACCTCATAAAAACATAAAGAGTGGAAGAGCTCCTGTAAATGACCACGTTGTCATCATTTCCATCGTTTCCAGAGTTAGGACAGCATCGATAGTCTGAAATTAACCAGCTGTCACATAAAGAGACTCCACTCTGTTCAAGCATCAGAACTTCTCTAAATGAGGATTTCAGCCAAGTCTGAGTTTAGAAAATTACCTTTATATAAGCACAACAATTGAAACTTTTATCATTTCGTGGTGGTTATTTCATTTTGTTTTCTAGTTGTCTTAGTAAGACTGCTTCCTGGACTACTGCTGCAAAAGCATATCATCAGTAGGATAAAACTAACTTGTCTGCCGGCGGTCCATGCAGGAATTCTGCATGACAAAGTGCTGTCTGGGATACTAAATTTACAGGGTTTGGGTTTTTCGATCGGGGAGGGGGGTGTTGAACCCCCTGCTCTTAAGACGAGTGAGAAGAGAGAGTGTGCTTGGACACACGTACACACACAACTCCATCCAGCGAGTTTGACCTTATTGCTCTGTGTGTGGGAGAGAAGGGGGTGGGTGGGGGGTGGAAAATGGGGGAAGAATAAAAGAAAAACAAGGCAGAAGAGGTAGACAAGAGGGCAGAGGATAAAGGGAAAGACCGAGGGAGACACAGAAAGAGGGAAGCAGAGAAGAGAAACATCAAATATTTCTGTCAGATGACCTCTGACACTGCAGCGCCACCCCTCTCCCTGAAACCTGCGTGCTTTCTGGGAGAAACAACAAGGGATTCTGGGAAGGACTGGAGGAGGGCTCTTCTTGTATAAACAACATCTGCATGTGAGACTGTATGTGGGGTGTGTGTGTGTGTGCCGGGTTTTTCTATCCTAATGGGGACCAAAAAAACCTGAAACACCTACCTTGTGGGGACATTTTATGGGTCCTCATGAGAAAAAGGGTCTATTTTAGGGTTGGGACTTGGGTTTAGGGTTAAAGTTAGAATTAGGATTAGGTTAAGGTTAGTGTACCGATTAAAGTTAGAATTAGGATTAGGTTAAGGTTAGTGTACCGGTTAAAGTTAGAATTAGGATTAGGTCAAGGTTAGGGTAAGGGTTAAGGTTAGAATTAGGATTAGGTTAAGGTTAGGGTAAAGGTTAAGATTAGAATTAGGTTAAGGTTAAGGTTAGGGTAAGGGTTAAGGTTAGAATTAGGACTAGGTTATGGTTAGGGTAAGGGTTAAGGTTAGAATTAGGACTAGGTTAAGGTTAAGGTTAGAATTAGGACTAGATTATGGTTAGTGTAAGGGTTAAGGTTAGAATTAGGATTAGGTTATGGTTAGGGTAAGGGTTAAGGTTAGAATTAGGACTAGGTTATGGTTAGGGTAAGGGTTAAGGTTAGAATTAGGACTAGGTTATGGTTAGGGTAAGGGTTAAGGTTAGAATTAGGACTAGGTTAAGGTTAGGGTAAGGGTTAAGGTTAGAATTAGGACTAGGTTAAGGTTAAGGTAAGGGTTAAGGTTAGAATTAGGACTAGGTTATGGTTAGGGTAAGGGTTAAGGTTAGAATTAGGATTAGGTTATGGTTAGGGTAAGGGTTAAGGTTAGAATTAGGATTAGGTTATGGTTAGGGTAAGGGTTAAGGTTAGAATTAGGACTAGGTTATGGTTAGGGTAAGGGTTAAGGTTAGAATTAGGATTAGGTTATGGTTAGGGTAAGGGTTAAGGTTAGAATTAGGATTAGGTTATGGTTAGGGTAAGGGTTAAGGTTAGAATTAGGACTAGGTTATGGTTAGGGTAAGGGTTAAGGTTAGAATTAGGACTAGGTTATGGTTAGGGTAAGGGTTAAGGTTAGAATTAGGATTAGGTTATGGTTAGGGTAAGGGTTAAGGTTAGAATTAGGATTAGGTTATGGTTAGGGTAAAGGTTAAGGTTAGAATTAGGATTAGGTTAAGGTTAAAGTTAGGGTAAGGGTTAAGGTTAGAATTAGGACTAGGTTATGGTTAGGGTAAGGGTTAAGGTTAGAATTAGGACTAGGTTATGGTTAGGGTAAGGGTTAAGGTTAGAATTAGGACTAGGTTATGGTTAGGGTAAGGGTTAAGGTTAGAATTAGGTTAAGGTTAGGGTAAGGGTTAAGGTTAGAATTAGGATTAGGTTAAGGTTAAGGTTAGGGTAAGGGTTGAGGTTAGATTTAGGATTAGGTTAAGGTAAGGGTTAAGGCTAGAATTAGGATTAGGTTAGGGTTAAGGTTAGAATTAGGATTAGGTTAAGGTTAGTGTACCAGTTAAAATTAGAATTAGGATTAGGTTAAGATTAGGGTTAGGGTAAGGGTTAAGGTTAGAATTAGGACTAAGTTAAGGTTAGGGTAAGGGTTAAGGTTAGGCATGTAGTTATGAGGGTTAAGGGCTAGGGAATGAATGTAGTCAATGGGGGGGTCCCCATAAGTATAGAGCGGCATGATATATGTGTATGTGTGTGTGTGTGTGTGTGTGTGTGTGTGTGTGTGCACGAGAAACAGAGTGAGAAATGCTATGGTTGTATTTTGAATGAGAACCTTTAGGGAGGAGAGTTTTTCATCCCCTTTTCTCTAGCAGCGCTGATGATTTCCACTGGTGCAGATGTGAAGATCTCTGCAAGGCCAGAGCTTCAACTTCTATTCGTCCCGCTTCAGAATCACAATCAGAAACACATTGTCATTTCATGACACATCACTTGCCCCAGACCACAGCAGTGTAACACAAAGACAAAAACACATATCCACAAACTACAGGAACTATAAGCGCACATACAGCCAAACTAACACACATATCTAAACTAAACAAAAAGACAAAAAAAACAATCCCTGTCCAAGACAGCGAACACCAGGATGACTGTCGGAACTGCCGGTCTGCATGGGCTAGCAGTTAGCTTAGCCTGCCCCACTTCCGCGTCCTGTCAGACCGCCCTCGGTGTTTCCTCTTTGGGCACAGCTCCAGGCAGGGGCCATGGTCCCTGGGTCCCCGGGACACAGCAGACCAAGCTGTCCCAGCCGATCCAGCACCAGCTCTCCCAGCCATCAAACGAAGACAAACTTAGATGCAGACATGGACAAGGACACCGCATGGACGGTACTGGGTGAGGCGGCATTCACACCGCCATCTTCCCACACCGGTGCTGGGCGAGGCTGCTGCAAATGGGAATTCACGCCGCCATCCTCCCACACCGGAAGCGGAACACTTTTTCATTCTAATTTAATTA
This sequence comes from Lampris megalopsis, assembly GCA_022114975.2. NCBI lineage: Eukaryota > Metazoa > Chordata > Actinopteri > Lampriformes > Lampridae > Lampris > Lampris megalopsis. The sequence continues at coordinate 500,305 of JAJHIY020001535.1, read as the reverse complement.
ATTAAAAAATATATTTTACCTTTCATCAAAATGTAAAAAAACAGTTGACTTTGGGTGGCAGAACTATGGTGTTGTTAAACAGCAGCAACAACTAAGATGTAGGCTTGCAGACTGAGCTGGCTAAACCAAGTCTAACCAAGTCTAACTGAGCTGGCTAAACCAAGTCTAACCAAGTCTAACTGAGCTGGCTAAACCAAGTATAACCAAGTCTAACTGAGCTGGCTAAACCAAGTCTAACCAAGTCTAACTGAGCTGGCTAAACCAAGTCTAACCAAGTCTAACTGAGCTGGCTAAACCAAGTCTAACCAAGTCTAACTGAGCTGGCTAAACCAAGTCTAACCAAGTCTAACTGAGCTGGCTAAACCAAGTCTAACCAAGTCTAACTGAGCTGGCTAAACCAAGTCTAACCAAGTCTAACTGAGCTGGCTAAACCAGGTCTAACCAAGTCTAACTGAGCTGGCTAAACCAAGTCTAACCAAGTCTAACTGAGCTGGCTAAACCAAGTCTAAGCAAGTCTAACTGAGCTGGCTAAACCAAGTCTAAGCAAGTCTAACTGAGCTGGCTAAACCAAGTCTAACCAAGTCTAACTGAGCTGGCTAAACCAAGTCTAACCAAGTCTAACTGAGCTGGCTAAACCAAGTATAACCAAGTCTAACTGAGCTGGCTAAACCAAGTCTAACCAAGTCTAACTGAGCTGGCTAAACCAAGTCTAACCAAGTCTAACTGAGCTGGCTAAACCAAGTCTAACCAAGTCTAACTGAGCTGGCTAAACCAAGTCTAACTAAGTCTAACTGAGCTGGCTAAATCAAGTCTAAGCAAGTCTAACTGAGCTGGCTAAACCAAGTCTAACCAAGTCTAACTGAGCTGGCTAAACCAGGTCTAACCAAGTCTAACTGAGCTGGCTAAACCAAGTCTAACTAAGTCTAACTGAGCTGGCTAAACCAAGTCTAAGCAAGTCTAACTGAGCTGGCTAAACCAAGTCTAAGCAAGTCTAACTGAGCTGGCTAAACCAAGTCTAACCAAGTCTAACTGAGCTGGCTAAACCAAGTCGAACATCTAACATATGTTAGACCGAGATATTCTGAGGTCCGTTCTGTTTACATTTGTCTTGACCACATGTGGCAGCACACATGTGATTTAAAGGTCTGAACTGATCATATTTGTAACTTTATAGGTGGGCCTACATGTTGTGTTGTGTTGCGTATACAGTCTATACAACTGACACTCTTAAAGGGAGGAGAACAACATGGTTGGCCTTGAAGTCAGTCCCATATTTGTTTTAATACTGAGTCAGATGCTCTGCTAAATGACTATTGTATTAGCTTTCATAATCAGAAGCAGATGTGAAGCAGCAAGGAAAGGGCTCCCTCTGAAAAGAACACACACACACACACACACACACACACACACACACATAAGCACTGTCTCTTCCGTCTGTTTCTTTCATACAGTCAATACCCAAATAATTACATTCTTGAATCAAACAGCTGAGCCTGTTTTGTATTTCCAAATGAGTGCCCCCCCCCCGCCCCGCAAACAATTATCACAGTTATCAGCATGAAACAAGTGGGAGTGTTGTATGCACAACACAACTAATTTTTAGGCTTTAAATCCGCCGCCCCCCCGTGCGCCACTAATTCGGTAGGGGTGAAACCTACATCACTCATCAACATTTGCCTTAATTCTTTTTTTTTTTTTGGGATTTTTCTCCCCAATTGTATCCGGCCAACTACCCCACTCTTCCCCGCCGTCCCGGTCGCTGCTCCACCCCCTCTGCCGATCCGGGGAGGCCTACAGACTACCACGTGCCTCCTCCAGTACATGTGGAGTCGCCAGCCACTTCTTTTCACCTGACAGTGAGGAGGGATGTAGGGCGTGGGAGGGTCACGCTATTCCCCTCCAGTCCCCCCCCCCCCCGAACAGGCGCCCCGACCGACCAGAGGAGGCGCTAGTGCAGCGACCAGGACACATACCCACATCCGGCTTCCCACCCGCAGACACGGCCAACTGTGTCTGTAGGGATGCCCGACCAAGTCGGAGGTAACACGGGGATTCGAACCGGCGATCCCCCATGTTGGTAGGCAACGGAATAGACCGCTACGCTACCCGGACGCCCCATGCCTCGATTCTTTCACTGTCTCCAACATTATGGAAAAAGAGACCGGTGTTACGTAATGAGGGTCTGTATCACTGTCAGTCAGTCCCGAGTAAACAGTTACATTACAGTAACTCAGTTACATTACAGTAACTCAGTTACATTTACTGCGATTTTGAGAAGTATGCAAGCTACAATGTCGTTAAACGCCAACTGTTCTGGAAGCGGTGTGCAGTGGCAACGAGAGAGGATGACAAAAGGGAGAGATATAAAGAAAGAAAGAGAGAAGAAGAGAGAAAGAGAACTAGTCAGAGTATACACCCCACATGTACACATGCACAAACACACACACACATGCAAATCATGTACCATGTGCAAACATCTTTAGTGGCACTATCACACAAACCTGCACGAAATTGTACACACACACACACATTTTGCTAAGCATTCGAATAAAGATTGTCAGTGATATTCCCTCTTTGAGTCTGTGTGTGTGTGTGTGTGTGCTGTTACATACATGTGTCCATATGTGTTGTGTTTGATATAGGTGTGTGTATGGGTAGTATATATATGTGTTTACTTGGGTGCAGATGATCGTCCCAGCGGCCCTCCTAATGACAACTGTGTGAAAACCCTTATTAGACTAATGCCCCAACAGTTCAATAAGGTGGCATGCACTTTTCTATATCCCACCGCATTGGACCCATAAAGTAACACACACACACACACACACACACACACACACACGCAAACAGCTGCTCATTGTGCACCCCATGGGGTTAGCTGGCCTTAATTAAACAAGCCTCTAATTAGTGACATGTTATTTGACATGTGTGTGTGTGTTTGTACATGTGAGAGAGAGTAATAGAGACGGGGCAGAGACGGAGAGAGAGAGATGGGTAGAACAAGAAAAATGTGTTTACAGTGTGTGTGTGTGTGTGTTCAAATGAACACGCACATCCCATGTTGTGATCGAGTGAAACATGCGAGACGTGTGGCGCTGTAGCAGCCAAGACACATTACAGCAATGCTTGTAAATGTACAGGCGTATCAGGTGATAGATGTATCGACAGACTGCAGACAAATACACGCATACATACATACATACATACATACAAATCTATAAAGCATGCATATTTTCTGTGAAATGCAAAAAAAAAGAAGGTAAGACTAAAGCTTTGATAAAAGAAGAAGAGGACGAGTGTCTAAACGAGGGTCCACAGGAACAGATGACTATAAAGGAAGGGTCGGTGTTGGAAGATGGCTGCCTGGCGATGTGCCGGCATACATTTGCACTCACCACATCTGTCAACGCACCCAAACCCACCACCCACCCGCCACTTGTGTGTGTGTGTGTGTGTGTGTGCTCTGCAGGATTGTGTAAGTAATGATATGTAATTTGCATTCACATCTGCCACTAAAACTGTTTGTAGGTGGTACACGGTGTGTGTGTGTGTGTGTGAGGGGGGGGTCTTGGCGAGTCTTGGGATGTCAGTCAGTGGGTGTGTCTGTGCTTACATACACAAGTAAAGGCTTTAATTATTCTAGAAAGTGGGTCTGCATGTGTGTCTGTTGGTGTGTAGTCTGTTGTCTGTCTCTCAGTCAATTTGAGAGAGAGAGTGTGTGTGTGTGTGTGCATGTGTGTGTGCATGTGTGTTTGTGTTTGCATGTGCATTCTTGTGCATCCTCTAGAAAACTTGAGGCTTTATAATCTCAACACTTCTCTCTCTGTAGTGAACCGGCTCACCATATGTTCTGGCTGATCAGGAAGATAGTTGTCCATGACCACGCTCGCCTCATTGAAAGTATTCACTGGATGGGATAAAAAAAGTATTAGGTCCATAATAAGCCCTTCAAACCCTCACCCCTGAAAAACAACAACAACAACAACAACAACAACAAACAACCAAAACCACCAGCGTGCATGATGTGATATGCTGCCCTAATGCAAGTTCAGAAATCAGGAACATTCATTTGTCATTTCATTCCATGCACCTGCACACAAGAAATGAAACGAAATATCGTTCCCCCCAGCGCACAGCAGTGCAACACAAAGACAAAAACACACATCCAACCTACAGGAACACATATATCCAAACTACAAAATCTACAGAACACATATTTGCCAACATATTAAAAAAAAAACCCTCACTGTCCAAGACAGCAAAAGCCAGCCAGGATGACTGTCAGAACTGCCGGTCTGCATGGGCTAGCAGTTAGCTTAGCCTGCCCCGCTTCCACATCCCGTCAGACCGCCCTCGGTGTTTCCTCCTCGGGTGCAGCTCCAGGAAGGGCCGTAGTCCCTGGGCCCACCGGACGCAGCAGACCAGGCTCCCCCAGCCGATCCAATGCCAGCTCTCCCAGCCAGAGACCCCCGACACACCTCCCCGCACTCCACACAACGACACCAAAAACACAGTCAACGCCAGGCGAGGCCGCCGCCAGACCGCCCTCGCCCTTATCGGAACTGCCGGTCTGCGTGGGCTAGCAGTTAGCTTCGCCTGCCCCGCTTCCACATCCTGTCCGACTGCCCTCGGTGTTTCAGACCGCCCTCGGTGTTCCCCTTCACTTTTCTGTTCCAAACCTGCCTGTGCTCGACACACAACAACAACTACAAGCATCATTTCGTCCAACCAAAAGACATGCTATGAACTATACGCAAGTTGACATACAGGAAGCTGAAAGGCAGATGCATGTATGTTCTCGTTAGCCCACATCCTTGAGTTGAAGTCCCGTGTGTCATGTGACAAAGTTGTTTGATTAGTGTGCAAGATGAGATTATGTTAGATCGGTGATATTTGAATCATGCTGTGTGCATACTGCATGCAGCCTGACATAAGTCTAACAGCCCGGTAACACAGTCACGTTATCACAGACACAAACCTGGATGGGACCTGCAACATCTACCACACTTTTCACACCATACACACTCACTCGCTCACATTGTCACTCACTCACTCATCAATCATTAATTTACTCACTCTCTCATTCACCCACTCACCCACTCACTCACTCACTCTCATTCACTCACCCACTCACTCACTCACTCACTCACTCACTCGCTAACTCACTCATTCACCCTCACTTCACCCACCCACCCACTCACTCACTCACCCACCCACTCACTAACTAACTCACTCACTCACCCATTCACTCACCCATTCACTAACTCACCCATTCACCCATTCACTCATTTACTCACTCACTCACTACACACACTTTTTCCCTCTGGTTTGCATTTTTTGCTTGTCTTTTTCTCTTATTCTCTCCGCCTCTCTCCGTGTCTACGACTCCTCTTCCATGCTGCTCTACCTCCCTCACTCTACTTCCCTCTGTCTGTCACAGCGTCATGAATAATGAGGCTGGCCCACTTCTCTGGAACATGCCACAGGCTCCAATAAGGAGCAGTAATGATGGCCTGAAATATCGGGGTCCCCAGGGCATGTGAGAGCACGCACGCGGACACACAAACACACACACACACACACACACACACACAAAACGCACAAGTGGGAGATGTGTTATACTGATGCAATCTGACTAAAACGGTCCACTCAGCAGAAAAAAAGGGTGACAATTAGTATGGAAAGAAGACAAGATGTTCCTGTTGTCTCTTAGACCAGTGTTTCTCAACCGGGGCTCCGCGGACCCCTAGTGGTCCGTGGTGTAATTGCAAGGGGTCCGTGAAAATAAAATATCTTTAAAAAAAAGATCCTATGACATTTATAGAAATAGGATTATTTTACTCAAATGTGACTGAGACCTTTATGTACCTAAACTATAAAGGGTAACGGGACTTTTTTCTCTAATTACATCTGTTTCACAAGTGTAATCTATTGTATTTTAATAAGAGATCTCGCTCCCGTTTGCATTGTTAAAAGTTACTGAATACATATTCTGTGTTGTTACATATATCTGAAAGTTACTGAATACATATTCTGTTTTGTTAGATATATCTGAAAGTTACTGAATACATATTCTGTTTCGTTACATATATCTGAAAGTTACTGCATAAGAATTCTGTTTTGTTACATATATCTGAAAGTTACTGAATACATATTCTGTTTTGTTACATATATCTGAAAGTTACTGAATACATATTCTGTTTCGTTACATATATCTGAAAGTTACTGAATACATATTCTGTTTCGTTACATATATCTGAAAGTTACTGAATACATATTCTGTTTTGTTACATATATCTGAAAGTTACTGAATACATATTCTGTTTTGTTACATATATCTGATAGTTACTGAATACATATTCTGTTTTGTTACATATATCTGAAAGTTACTGAATACATATTCTGTCTTGTTACATATATCTGAAAGTTACTGAATACATATTCTGTTTTGTTACATATATCTGTAAGTTACTGAATACATATTCTGTTTCGTTACATATATCTGAAAGTTACTGCATAAGAATTCTGTGTTGTTACATATATCTGAAAGTTACTGCATACATATTCTGTTTTGTTACATATATCTGAAAGTTACTGAATACATATTCTGTTTCGTTACATATATCTGAAAGTTACTGAATACATATTCTGTTTTGTTACATATATCTGAAAGTTACTGAATACATATTCTGTTTTGTTACATATATCTGAAAGTTACTGAATACATATTCTGTTTTGTTACATATATCTGAAAGTTACTGAATACATATTCTGTCTTGTTACATATATCTGAAAGTTACTGAATACATATTCTGTTTTGTTACATATATCTGAAAGTTACTGAATACATATTCTGTTTCGTTACATATATCTGAAAGTTACTGAATACATATTCTGTTTTGTTACATATATCTGAAAGTTACTGAATACATATTCTGTTTCGTTACATATATCTGAAAGTTACTGCATAAGAATTCTGTTTTGTTAACTATATCTAAGTTACAACTGAAAGCTCTTATTTTTGCCCCAAAAAGTGAATAAATGCTATAATGCAATTTAAAATGCAGTTTCTACTGTTTCTATCAAATTGCAACCCCCCTCCCCCAAGATCAGGTGGAGGGGTCCTCAGGGTAGATCCAAAATACGCAGGGGGTCCAGGACCCCAAAAAGGTGGAGAACCACTGTCTTAGACGGCAAGTCTTGTGTGTGTGTGTGTGTGTGTGTGTGTGTGTGTGGTGTGAAGATGGAAAGAGGTAAATACATCGTGCTCTTCAGTTTTCAAGTGCTTGCGACATACAGGTAGACACCTCTGAAGATGTTTACAGAGAACGAGAGAAGGAGCGACATGAGGGTAAAATGACAATGAGAGAAGGAGTGACATGAGGGTAAAATGACAGAATGAGAGAAGGAGAGACATGAGGCTAAAATGACAGAATGAGAGAAGGAGAGACATGAGGCTAAAATGACAGAATGAGAGAAGGAGAGACATGAGGGTAAAATGACAGAATGAGAGAAGGAGAGACATGAGGGTAAAATGACAGAATGAGAGAAGGAGCGACATGAGGGTAAAGTGAGAGAAGGAGTGACATGAGGGTAAGGCGAGAGAAGGAGCGACATGAGGGTAAGGTGAGAGAAGGAGCGACATGAGGGTAAAGTGAGAGAAGGAGCGACATGAGGGTAAAGTGAGAGAAGGAGTGACATGAGGGTAAGGCGAGAGAAGGAGCGACATGAGGGTAAGGTGAGAGAAGGAGCGACATGAGGGTAAAGTGAGAGAAGGAGCGACATGAGGGTAAGATGAGAGAAGGAGCGACATGAGGGTAAGGCGAGAGAAGGAGCGACATGAGGGTAAAGTGAGAGAAGGAGCGACATGAGGGTAAGGCGAGAGAAGGAGCGACATGAGGGTAAGGCGAGAGAAGGAGCGACATGAGGTTAAGGCGAGAGAAGGAGTGACATGAGGGTAAGGCGAGAGAAGGAGTGACATGAGGGTAAGGCAAGAGAAGGAGTGACATGAGGGTAAGGCAAGAGAAGGAGTGACATGAGGGTAAGGCCAGAGAAGGAGCGACATGAGGGTAAGATGAGAGAAGGAGCGACATGAGGGTAAGGCGAGAGAAGGAGCGACATGAGGGTAAAGTGAGAGAAGGAGCGACATGAGGGTAAAGTGAGAGAAGGAGCGACATGAGGGTAAGATGAGAGAAGGAGCGACATGAGGGTAAGGCGAGAGAAGGAGCGACATGAGGGTAAGGTGAGAGAAGGAGCGACATGAGGGTAAAGTGAGAGAAGGAGCGACATGAGGGTAAGGCGAGAGAAGGAGCGACATGAGGGTAAGGCGAGAGAAGGAGCGACATGAGGTTAAGGCGAGAGAAGGAGTGACATGAGGGTAAGGCGAGAGAAGGAGTGACATGAGGGTAAGGCAAGAGAAGGAGTGACATGAGGGTAAGGCAAGAGAAGGAGTGACATGAGGGTAAGGCGAGAAGAAGGAGCGACATGAGGGTAAGGCAAGAGAAGGAGCGACATGAGGGTAAGGCGATAGAAGGAGCGACATGAGGGTAAGGCGAGAGAAGGAGCGACATGAGGGTAAGGCGATAGAAGGAGCGACATGAGGGTAAGGCGAGAGAAGGAGCGACATGAGGGTAAGGCAAGAGAAGGAGCGACATGAGGGTAAGGCGAGAAGAAGGAGCGACATGAGGGTAAGGCGAGAGAAGGAGTGACATGAGGGTAAGGTGAGAGAAGGAGTGACATGAGGGTAAGGCCAGAGAAGGAGCGACATGAGGGTAAGGCGAGAAGAAGGAGCGACATGAGGGTAAGGCAAGAGAAGGAGCGACATGAGGGTAAGGCGATAGAAGGAGCGACATGAGGGTAAGGCGAGAGAAGGAGCGACATGAGGGTAAGGCGAGAGAAGGAGCGACATGAGGGTAAGGCGAGAGAAGGAGCGACATGAGGGTAAGGCGAGAGAAGGAGCGACATGAGGGTAAGGCGAGAGAAGGAGCGACATGAGGGTAAGGCGAGAGAAGGAGCGACATGAGGGTAAGGCGAGAGAAGGAGCGACATGAGGGTAAGGCGAGAGAAGGAGCGACATGAGGGTAAGGCGATAGAAGGAGCGACATGAGGGTAAGGCGATAGAAGGAGCGACATGAGGGTAAGGCCAGAGAAGGAGCGACATGAGGGTAAGGCCAGAGAAGGAGCGACATGAGGGTAAGGCGATAGAAGGAGCGACATGAGGGTAAGGCGATAGAAGGAGCGACATGAGGGTAAGGCGATAGAAGGAGCGACATGAGGGTAAGGCGAGAGAAGGAGTGACATGAGGGTAAGGCGAGAGAAGGAGCGACATGAGGGTAAGGCGATAGAAGGAGCGACATGAGGGTAAGGCGAGAGAAGGAGCGACATGAGGGTAAGGCGAGAGAAGGAGCGACATGAGGGTAAGGCGAGAGAAGGAGCGACATGAGGGTAAGGCGAGAGAAGGAGCGACATGAGGGTAAGGCGAGAGAAGGAGCGACATGAGGGTAAGGCCAGAGAAGGAGCGACATGAGGGTAAGGCGAGAGAAGGAGCGACATGAGGGTAAGGCGAGAGAAGGAGCGACATGAGGGTAAGGCGAGAGAAGGAGCGACATGAGGGTAAGGCGAGAGAAGGAGCGACATGAGGGTAAGGCGAGAGAAGGAGCGACATGAGGGTAAGGCGATAGAAGGAGCGACATGAGGGTAAGGCGAGAGAAGGAGCGACATGAGGGTAAGGCGATAGAAGGAGCGACATGAGGGTAAGGCGAGAGAAGAGATTTTTCAACTTTCGTGAGTGTGAAACGCACCTGTCTTTGCTCCTCCCATCCAATCTCCATGGTTACCTTCACACCTGCCACACACAAATAGAGCCATAACCCAGCACACAAACACAGACACACACACAGACACACACAGAGACACACACAGACACACACACAGCCGTGGTGTGATGTGGGCTGGCAGTGTGTTTTGTGTAACTGACAGGTTGACAGGTTGGCGCAGTGCAGCAGCACATGTTTCCCAACACTCATGAGGGATGTGTTGCTAAAATATGCAAATAAACAATGTTATTCAAAGAAACACACACTCACGCACATTTCCCCCATCTCTTCCCTACTCTGCTTCCTTTCTTCTGTTCATTATCACTATTTCACTTACCCCCCCCCCCTATTTCTTAGCTCTCCTCTATTATCGTCCTAATAGAAATCCTGGCAAATTCAGACCTTGTTGCACGTTAGCCACTGACAAACACCCGCTGAGTGAGAATGACAGACAGTGCTATGTTTTGGGGATTTTAAAAGGCAGTGGCAG
>JAJHIY020001535.1:482500-487500 GCA_022114975.2 Lampris megalopsis | reverse complement strand
CAGACTGTGTGTGTGTGTGTGTGTGTGTGTGTGTGTGTGTGTGTGTGTGTGTGTGTGTGTGTGTGTGTGTGTGTTTGTGCACTGCAGTTTGTGTGAAGTGAAATGTCACCATGGTTATCCTCCTCTCTATATCCATCATACTACAAAAGAAATAAAAGAAAATCTCCCTTTTTCATCTATGGGGGCCTGGACTGTACATGTTAGTGTGTGTGCATGTGTGTGTGTGTGTGTGTGTGTGTGTGTGTTTGCCTTCATGAAACAGCATGTGCTCCATCCTCTCGTCCTCTGCTACAGGGTCGATGTGTCTGTACATGTACGATGAGTGCACAGTGTGGGATTTGTGTGAGCGTGGGTGTGCCTGTGCTCATGAAACTAATTTCTGTGTATTTTTGTGCGTTTGCGTTTGCATGCGTGCGGGTCTGTCTGACTGGTTTAAATGATCCAGACAGCACTGTGCAGGATCACAACCGGATGCATTGCTTCAGGGAACAAGCACACACGAGGCCTTGACCTTCAGATGTGGACTTTTCGTCTCCCCCCCGTTGTTCACAATAGATTCTGTTTTCTCCCCCAAACGGTCACTGCAGACGCGGAGAGGATCTGGACTACAGTAACAGTACAATGGAAGTCCACAATCGACAATCCGCCGGCCCCCGAGGCTGTATCAGGTTTACCTGCTGTTCCTCGCGAAGTCGCTGAGACAGAGCTGTATGTCAATACGCCGTGGGTTGTTTTCCATGCACAACTCCAACTCTGCACACCATGTTTAACATTTCCTCAGAAGTGTAGGCTGAAAATGTTGTGTCGGTGTTTATAAAACCTGTTAAAAGTTAAAAGTGGCGAAGCCGTCAAATAAAAATGAACACAAAAAAACGAGAGATTAAACACACTGATACACACACGTGCACTCTTCTATGTACACAACGCAATCTGCTTAAATGGACCTGATGGATCTTTCAGCGCTCACACAGCTGTACATACAAACTCCTCATGTTCTGCGGCCTCTATCAAGTCTACGCTAGTTTATTGTCTTGCTCGCTCTCTCGCTCTCTCTCTCTCTTACTAAGGCCCTCTGTATCTCACACTTACAAAAACAATCAAAATCACACACACACACACAGCATCATGCCAGTGGTGCACTCAGCTGGAGTGGACAGGGCACCACTTGCCTCATACATGGTACGTGAGGGCTTGTTGCTAGGCAACGCCGGCCGATGTCAGAATATCCCTGCGTGAGAGATCAAGCTCCTGCAATGCTCTGGTCTGCACAGTGAGTGTCTCACTCTGTGTGTGTGTGTGTGTGTCCCTACGTATTTACGTGTGTTTATGTGCCTGTGTTTGTATCTCTGTCTATGTGTATCTTTACATGTGTGTATTTAGCAGATTGTGTTGTGCATGCCTGTGTGTGTCCCAATGTGTGTGTCTATGTGCTTGTGTCGTTCTCTTTGTCTTTGTTGTGTCTTTACATATGTGTGTGTGTGTGTTGGTGAGTGAGTGTGCCTGTGTGTGCTTGTGCTTGTGTCCTTGTCATGGAATAGTTTGAGGTCTGATCGATGTTGTGCGTTTCGCACAGGGTGATGTGATGCGTCTAGTGCAGTAGTGCAGTAGTTAGAGGGAAGACGCATGCTTGCTTACTGCCTGCTTGTCTAACCGCTCGCCTTCAGCTTGCAACCGCTGGCTAGCCCTCGTGGTGAACAAGGAAGCAGCCCAGTGCCTAAGCCTTCCCCCGCCGGTACATAGCCTCTCCTTCGCCAAGACCCCTGCCAGGCCTCCTTGCGGCCACACACGGTAACTGGGTGCCTCGCGGCCTCAGGGACACTTGGTAGGGGATCTCAGTGCTGCAGTGGTCCCCAGATGCCAACCACTGCCCCGCTGCCTTGTGGGAAGTCTACTGAGACAAAGGCTAGGGAAGCACACCCCGAGAGAAAAGCAACGTGTTTGGCGGCACACATTAGGTGGTTCTTCCGACAGCCTGGAGTTTCCGGCAGTCTCCTGCAGTCATCATGGGTGACTGTTTGTCCTGGGTATAAGCCCTTGCCACCAGGAACCATCCTGTCATGGCAAAGACAGTGCTACCGAGGATTGCACACCCCCTGTGGCACTCTAAAAACCTCCTTGTGTAGGTCTCCACCTCTGGCCATGGTGTGCAATATCCGGCAAGTCTGGTGGTGTTGGGGTGTCTGGCGCAAGGAGCAGGGTAGAACTGGCCTGGGAGCTCCTAGTCAGAGCCCTGCACATCAGTGGCACAGGGTATATGGTCGCTGGCAGCTGGGATTGAGTGGCAGCTGTTGTGGTAGACCCCCATGTGACTGAGCAGCCCCATTTAGGTTGCCTAAAAATTGACCACTCAACCAACCTATCCTCCTGGGTAGGTTACCGCACCTACTGGGAATTCCATCCTGCGGTACAAACAAGAAAATGATCCCATTCAAATTGGCAACATGGAATGTTAGGGACTCTTCTTGATAATGATGGAAACAGACCACATCGAAGGACCGCGCTGATTGCTGAGGAACTGAGACGCGACAACATGGACATCGCTGCTCTCAGTGAAACCAGGCTCCTAGGTGAAGACTTTGAATGACCTCTGCGATGATAAGATGCTATAAAATAAACTTGCCTTGCCTTGCCTCCCTGAGAGAGGAAGGAGGAGGGTACACTTTTTTTTCTGGGGAGGCGATCCCCTTGGTGGACAACATCAGCATGGTGCTGGACTGGCAATCAAGAACATCATGGTCATGTTAATGCAAATGGTCTGAGGCTGCTAACACTTTGTGCAGAGCATGACCTCATCGTTACACTGTTTCAGCAGACCAAATACAAAACATCCTGGATGCACCCATGATCTAAACACTGGCACCTGATTGACTATATCATAACAAGACATACTAGTGACACTAGTGATGTCTCGCTAACCCAGGCCATTAGAGGTGCAGAATGCTGGCTCGATCACCACCTGATCATGACCAAGCTCTACATCCAAGTGCGCCCTCCATAGCGTCTCAAGAAGCCCATAAAAAAGCAACTGAACTGTGCTAAATTGAAATCAGCCTCAGCACGGAATGAGCTCTGTCGCTCTGTAGGCACTAGAGTTTGAGCCCATTCTGAGTTCTGACAAGTCCATGGATCAAAAATGGACCTCCTAACATCATTGCTACATCAAGCTGCAATCGCCTCTATAAGCTACAGAGCCAGCAAACATCAGGACTGGCTCGACGACCGTGTTCTTCACGCTGAGATTGTTGCTAGAACAAACTGAGAAAGCATACAAGCCACGGTCACTGAACACCAACTGCGCTGGCTTGGGCATGTCATCAGGATGACGCCTGCCACATCAAGTCCTGTATGGACAGCTTCATCTAGGCCGCCGATCCACAGGTGATCAGAACAAGTGACACAAAGACCAGCTGAGAACATCACTGAAGAAGTGTTGTATCGACCCCTTGAGACTGGAGCAAGCTGCCGTCAACCGTCCCAACTGGTGGGAGACCTGCCACAGAGGTACAGAACAGCTGGAAACGGCGAGGAATGTGAAGAAAAAAAAACAACAGAAAAGACGAAGGAGACACAACCATTCCTGGCCCCACTAACTCAGACCTCATATGCCCAACATGCAATAAAACTAGCGGATCAAGAATTGGACTCTACACTCATCAAAGAACACACCGTTAACGAGGAGGGATGTCGTAATCAGACTCGATGGACTACCAGCAAGCAAGCGTGTGTGTGTGTGTGTGTGTGAGAGAGAGAGACCCTATGTATTTATGTGTTTATGTACCTGTGTTTGCATCTCTTTCTTTGTCTATGTGTATCTTTACATGTGTGTGTATTTAGCAGATTGGGTTGCTTGTGTTTGTGCCTCTCTCTTTGTCTTTGTTGTATCTTTACCTATATGTGTGTGTTGGTGTTTGTGTGTGCCTGTGTGTGTCAATGTGCTTGTGTTTGTGCCTCTCTCTTTGTCTTTGTTGTATCTTTACCTATGTGTGTGTGTTGGTGTGTGTGTGTGCGTGTGTGTGTCTTTGTCATGGACCGGTCTGAGGTCTGATCAATGGAAGAGAGATTTTGTTGGTGAAGAAGTGACGTCTGGTTCCCTCATTATTGTGGAAATCATCCATTTTGGATTTCGGGCACAAGGCCAGTTATAACCACTGTTATAACCACGGTTCCTATTCACGTCAACACCAAATCCCCACACCTGTGGCGTCTGGCCTCACACTGACGTGGGGGTTTACTCGACACATCGCGACAGTTCAGAATACTGTTGTTCTCCGGGGTCCTTCGAACGAGTATTTTCTTTTGTGAGGAAGTGCTACAGCACACATCCAGGCTTATGTTCTGCTCACGCAAAAGTGTGTCTGTGTGCGCGCATGTGTGTCTGTGTGTGTGTATCCCTGACATTACCCTAAATGGACCCAATGTTCTTGAGAATATCAGTTAGCAGGATACTGACGTCACTAATCTGGATTGGTGGATACATTATTTATGTGCGTATGTGTGTGTGGGGCTGGGGTTGTGTGTGTTTATGTGTGTGTTTGTGAGTCACTGTACAGTCTAAGTATGACGGTGTGCGTGTGTATACGTGAGGAAGAGAGAGCGTGAGAGCGAGGACTATATTTGGCCGTGTGCATACACACACACATGTGCATCCGTCTACCTGGGATACCCCAAAGCGTCCTCTGTCGCACAACTCCACTGCTGAAAATTAGCCTTTTTTTACTATCGACAATCATGTATTTTAGATTTGTGTGCGGTTTATAGAGAGACGCTTTGTTCTCAGCATGTAGAATTACAGATGGGAAGCGATAACACGCAGAAACGAAGAACAAGACAGAGAGACAGGAAGCTATGTCCAACCGGAATCGGTTGTGGTCTGTCGTAAACGTCTTTTCCAGACTACTGCGTATGGGGACAAAGAGAGAACGAATGAGAACAGCGTATTGTTCTCCGTGTGTTGCACATCATCTATAATTAAAAACCAATAGTGGTGTTGCAGCCTGCTT